>CM062101.1:8948861-9236935 GCA_031163375.1 Conogethes punctiferalis | reverse complement strand
AAATTTTCAATTGATGTAGTACAATTTGTGCTCTGCCATATCTATTCTGGCTGATTGCTTTCAGATGCAATGATACTAGTGCCAAGTCAGCCAACAAAATCATCGCGACCACCCTGTTCTCCTGTATGAAAAGCAAAAATAATTGAAAACAGGTACTCCCATATGTGATGACAAATTGATCATTAAAAAGCCGTTAGATAAAGCTTTCGACAGTCTTAGGAACTCCAAAAATAATAACAACTGTTTAGAAAATTGTAGCAAGAGCAGAAGTTCAGTTGACTCTGATAGCACTAAAAGATCTAGCCAACATTTCTACTAATTTACCTTTTCCTATACCAACTACAAGTCAGAATGAATCAGTCAAGTCAAACTAGCGAGAAGGAAAATATGTCCTCAAAAAAGAACTCAAATGAAACGCCGCAATGCACACCTCAAAACCAAAAAACGATAATTCCTAATGAAATATTTTCTACACTTACTAAAACTGATGATCTAAACAGCACCAGCATGTTTGAAAAACTTGAAACGTTGTGCGACAATCCCAATATAAGTGTTACTGAAATAGTTAGTCTTATTGAAAGTAATATAAAACAAAATACATTAAGAGGAAGAGTAGACTCTGAATCGGCTACAGTTCACGAGAAGGAAGTAAGGAGTAAGAGTACCAGCAGAAGTACGCCTGGCTCTTTATCTAGCAGAACACGATCTCCGTTGAGTTTAGGGGTGCGTTCGAGTGCCGGAGATGTTATTGATCAAAGCTCAGGAATTTTGGACATAAGCAATTTACCTAGTAGTTTCTGTCTCTCCATAATTGGTAAGGTTTTATTTATTTATTTTCACATTCTAAATTATTATATGCAAACCGAACCCAACATAAATGAATCATTTTTATTTCCTTACTCTAGAGGACAGCACTACCTACTGAAGAAACAACAACAAGGCATCTGGTAGAAGAATCAAAGCGCATAAATGCATCATGCGAAGATGTCATTGTCATTGATCAAAGTACCGATATTATCGACATTAGCGACGTACCTAGTAGTTTCGGTCTCTCCTTATTTGGTAAGGTTTTATTTATTTACTTTCAAATTCTAAATTATTATATGTAAACCGGATCCTACATAAATGAATCATTTTTATTTCCTTATTCTAGAGGACAGCACTATAACTGAAGAAACAACAACAAGGTATGTGGTAGAAGAATCAAAGCGCATAAATGCATCATGCGAAGATGTCATTGTCATTGATGAGAGTTGCGAAATTATTGACATCAGCGACGTACTTAGTAGTTCCGATCTCTCCATAATTGGTAAGGTTTTATTTATTTACTTTCACATTCTAAATTATTACGAGTATATTCAAACTGGACCCTGCATTAATGAATCATTTTTATTTCTAGAGGACAGCACTATAACTGAAGAAACAAGGTCTCTGGTAGAAGAATCAAAGCACATAAATGCATCTTGTCATCAAGGTAGTTCTCAGTGAGGGGTTTATTTCATAAGATGATAAAAAAATTGTAATTAATAGAAATATTATATTTTTAGGTGTCAATACTTCGCAGAAATATTAAGTACTGGATGGGTAGAAAGTGCAGGAAATATCATAGTGTTGCCACCGTGAGTAGAATTTTTATACTTGCTAAATGCTATTGTTATTTTTGTTCCCAGTGCTTTCAAAACTGCGCCCCTTAAAAATGCGCTCTGGTCATTTGTGGGCCCGCCAGGGTCCGCGCCCTGTACCTGGGCCCCGCTGGCGCCGCCCTAGTTACGACACTGTTTGTACCAACATACCTAATGTAAGATAATTTTTATTTGGTTTCAGATTTACATTTGATGTAGTACTTACAATTTGTGCTCTGCCATATCTATTCTGGCGTATCTAAATTTATTTATTTATTAAATACTTTCCCTGGCTGTGGCCGACAGAAGCTTATGCCTCATAACCCGCAGAGCAATTAGAAAAATGTTACCGTGAAATTGTCATCAACATGACTCTTGAGAACGTTATCGATACCGTATATGTGTGCGGATTTACAGGTACGTAAACATCTAATTTTACATTATTTTACATTTTTTGTGTTTGCTATACTTACCGTGAATGTAACTCGTTTGCTAATACCCTGCCGCATATTTATGGTTTTTTATATTGAAGTAAGTAGTACTCGTATATCACAAACGTAGCCATCTCATTTATTAAAATTAAATATAATATTATAGGAAACGAACAACGAATGCTATTTAGTTGACGTAAGATTTGAGGTTAAAAATCGAACAGTTTCGTTGTCATTATGGGTTTGGTAGTAGGAAAAACGATCGCCGGAGGGAAAATTCATTTTTCATGGTAGCCAACAAACGATCCGTCCATGAAATGATCGTTTTTTTGTCCGTTTCAGATCACACCGGGAGACAAAACGACATATATTGTAATTCGTGTAAAGAGGAAAAACAAAATGTTGAAATTATTATTCTTGAATCGACGTCCTTGTCTTTCGGAAACAGGGTCCTGGAAATCTGTTTTCATCAATGTTGCGAGTTTAGCAGATGAAGGAGACGAAATACTAAAGTTGAGTGACGTTAATGAAGCCACTTTGGCCGGAGAAACTGGTTTCAGAAAAGATTGGTTTCAGATGCAATGATACTAGTGCCAAGTCAGCCAACAAAATCACCACGACCACCTTGTTCTCCTGTATCAAAAGCAGAAATAATTGAAAACAAGTACTCCCATATGTGATCGATCATTAAAAATCCGTAAGATAAAGCTTTTGACAGTCTTATGAACTCCAAAAATAATAACAACTGTTTAGAAAATTGTAGCAAGAGCAGAAGTTCAGTTGACTCTGATAGCACTGAAAGATCTAGCCAACATTTCTACAAAGATTACCTTTTCCTATACCAACTACAAGTCAGAATGAATCAGAAAATACTAGCGAGAAGGAAAATATGACGTTCTCTATTTACATAGATTTTGGTGAGAAGCCTATATTGAAAGAAATTTTAAGAGAGGTAGGGCATAGCGAATCTTCGCTCGTATTGAGCTGCCCGTCCGGGGAAGGACCTCCACCCTATAGAATACCGCAGCCAAATGACCTCCTGGTCGTGTTTCTGCTGGTGAGTAGGGTCTCCGGAGCTCGTGGGGGGGTAGGGTTGGGCCGGCATGGCAGTGGCAACTGACAGGTAACTAACCAATTACTTGCCAGTTGTCACAGCGGCTTGGGCTTCTCCTTGGCTTTCCATCAGGCGTAGGAATGCCATTATGTCGAGCTACTATAAATAAATCCAGAGAGATTATCTTCACATACAAAAAATTGAACCTCGAAACAAAAATATGATAACTCCTAATGAAATCTTTTCTACACTTACTAAAACTGATGACCTAAACGGCATCAGCATGTTTGAAAAGTTTGAAACGTTGTGTGACGATCCCAATATAAGTATTACTGAAATAATTTGTCTTATTGAAAGGAAACAAAATATATAAAGAGAAAGAGTAGACTCTGAATCGGTTAAAGTTCACGAGAAGAAATCAAGGAGTAAGAGTATTCGGTCTACAATTCATGAGGAATCGATTAATTATCAGGATATAAGTAGAGCCCTTTGTCCGGTTATCAGATCTCCATAAACCAGCACAAAATTCCCGAATTATTAAAAAGCCGGAAAGGATTGCCGATGAACGTATGATTAGATCTATGCCAGACAGTAATTGGCGTGAGCTACAAAATCAGACTAGTACGCCTAGATCGAATGAAATTCTCATTTTTTTTCATTCGGAGAATGCTCTGAGCTTAAACAAGCAGTTTCCACATTTAAGAAATGAATTCAGCAGAAGTATGCCTGGCTCCTTATCTAGCAGAACACGATCTCCGTTGAGTTAAGGGGTGCGTTCGAGTGCCAGAGATGTCATTGATCAAAGTTTCGGTGTTTTTGACATTACAAACATACCTAGTGGTTTCTGTCTCTCCATAATTGGTAAGGTTTTATTTATTTATTTTCACATTCTAATTTATTATATGCAAACCGGACCCAACATAAATAAATAATTTTTATTTCCTTATTCTAGAGGACAGCACTACTAAAAAAACAACAACGAAGTATCTGGTAGAAAAATCAAAGCGCATAAATGCATCATGCGGAGATGTCATTGATAAAAGTTCCGGTATTTTTGACATTAGCGACGGACCTAGTAGATACTGTCTTTCCATCATTGGTAAGGTTTTATTCATTTATTTTCACGTGCAGGAAATGTCATAGTGTTGCCACCGTGAGTAGAATTTTTATAATGAGTACTAAATGCTATTGTTATTTTTGTACCCAGTGTCGTACGTAACTGGCCTTTTATGCGCCCGGTGCGAGCTTTCAAAACTGCGCTCTGGTCATTTGTGCGCCTCGCCAGGGTCCGCGCCCTGTGGCTGGGCCCCGCTGGCACCGCCCTAGTTACGGCACTGTTTGTACCTGCATAATGTAAGATAATTTTTATTTGGTTTCAAATTTTCAATTGATGTAGTACAATTTGTGCTCTGCCATATCTATTCTGGCTGATTGCTTTCAGATGCAATGATACTAGTGCCAAGTCAGCCAACAAAATCATCGCGACCACCCTGTTCTCCTGTATGAAAAGCAAAAATAATTGAAAACAAGTACTCCCATATGTGATGACAAATTGATCATTAAAAAGCCGTTAGATAAAGCTTTCGACAGTCTTAGGAACTCCAAAAATAATAACAACTGTTTAGAAAATTGTAGCAAGAGCAGAAGTTCAGTTGACTCTGATAGCACTAAAAGATCTAGCCAACATTTCTACTAATTTACCTTTTCCTATACCAACTACAAGTCAGAATGAATCAGTCAAGTCAAACTAGCGAGAAGGAAAATATGTCCTCAAAAAAGAACTCAAATGAAACGCCGCAATGCACACCTCAAAACCAAAAAACGATAATTCCTAAAACTGATGATCTAAACAGCACCAGCATGTTTGAAAAACTTGAAACGTTGTGCGACAATCCCAATATAAGTGTTACTGAAATAGTTGGTCTTATTGAAAGTAATATAAAACAAAATACATTAAGAGGAAGAGTAGACTCTGAATCGGCTACAGTTCACGAGAAGGAAGTAAGGAGTAAGAGTACCAGCAGAAGTACGCCTGGCTCTTTATCTAGCAGAACACGATCTCCGTTGAGTTTAGGGGTGCGTTCGAGTGCCGGAGATGTTATTGATCAAAGCTCAGGAATTTTGGACATAAGCAATTTACCTAGTAGTTTCTGTCTCTCCATAATTGGTAAGGTTTTATTTATTTATTTTCACATTCTAAATTATTATATGCAAACCGAACCCAACATAAATGAATCATTTTTATTTCCTTACTCTAGAGGACAGCACTACCTACTGAAGAAACAACAACAAGGCATCTGGTAGAAGAATCAAAGCGCATGAATGCATCATGCGAAGATGTCATTGTCATTGATCAAAGTACCGATATTATCGACATTAGCGACGTACCTAGTAGTTTCGGTCTCTCCTTATTTGGTAAGGTTTTATTTATTTACTTTCAAATTCTAAATTATTATATGTAAACCGGATCCTACATAAATGAATCATTTTTATTTCCTTATTCTAGAGGACAGCACTATAACTGAAGAAACAACAACAAGGTATGTGGTAGAAGAATCAAAGCGCATAAATGCATCATGCGAAGATGTCATTGTCATTGATGAGAGTTGCGAAATTATTGACATCAGCGACGTACATAGTAGTTCCGATCTCTCCATAATTGGTAAGGTTTTATTTATTTACTTTCACATTCTAAATTATTACGAGTATATTCAAACTGGACCCTACATTAATGAATCATTTTTATTTCTAGAGGACAGCACTATAACTGAAGAAACAAGGTCTCTGGTAGAAGAATCAAAGCACATAAATGCATCTTGTCATCAAGGTAGTTCTCAGTGAGGGGTTTATTTCATAAGGTGATAAAAAAATTGTAATTAATAGAAATATTATATTTTTAGGTGTCAATACTTCGCAGAAATATTAAGTACTGGATGGGTAGAAAGTGCAGGAAATATCATAGTGTTGCCACCGTGAGTAGAATTTTTATACTTGCTAAATGCTATTGTTATTTTTGTTCCCAGTGCTTTCAAAACTGCGCCCCTTAAAAATGCGCTCTGGTCATTTGTGGGCCCGCCAGGGTCCGCGCCCTGTACCTGGGCCCCGCTGGCGCCGCCCTAGTTACGACACTGTTTGTACCAACATACCTAATGTAAGATAATTTTTATTTGGTTTCAGATTTACATTTGATGTAGTACTTACAATTTGTGCTCTGCCATATCTATTCTGGCGTATCTAAAATACCAGATTCTATAAATATTTTGAAAATGTTTAAAATGGATTATTAAATACTTTCCCTGGCTGTGGCCGACAGAAGCTTATGCCTCATAACCCGCAGAGCAATTAGAAAAATGTTACCGTGAAATTGTCATCAACATGACTCTTGAGAACGTTATCGATACCGTATATGTGTGCGGATTTACAGGTACGTAAACATCTAATTTTACATTATTTTACATTTTTTGTGTTTGCTATACTTACCGTGAATGTAACTCGTTTGCTAATACCCTGCCACAGATTACCCCCAATAGATACCGCATGTTCGGCATTTTGCTTTGAATTTCGCGAGTCAACTTCAGGTGGTTCGAAGGGTATGCGGGGGACGTAACTCATTTCTCAAGTGATGTACATTTGTATTGTGAAATGTCGATAATTTTATAGAAAAATTACCAATCAGGTAAATAGTCTAATGAGGCTAGATTATGTCTGTATCACCTTTTCAGTATTTTGTGCAATAGCTACTGGATATCTATCTGTGGGGTTTGTCGATGTGGAGGTTCCTCTGTGCGGTGTGTTAAATGATAGATGTCCCAAAGTCCAATAGAAATATATATTTGGTGCACCGTAGAATACAATTTATTACATATTGTTAGCGAGTGGTCGGAATGCGCGGCGGGGAACGACTGCCTGTTAAGCAGCGCACAATACAAAACTGCGTGCGCTGCAAAACTGCTACTGTAGGCCGCTACATATCTATGCATGCATAAAAATATATGTTTATATAAAACTCTTATTATGGAAACCTAAATTCACGTCATATAGATTTGTTACTTTTAAAGATGATATCTCGTATTGCAGGAACTGTAGATGCACACACCCCTAAATCATAGCTACTCGTACTACTATGTCGATAATAATCGTAGCTAAGAGGCACAGACACAGAGAACACTCGTGTTATGGATATCAGAACAATTTCGGTACCACAATAATCTATATAAATAAAAATGAATTGATGTTCGTTAGTCTAATTAAAACTCGAGAACGGCTGGGCCGATTGAGCTGATTTTGGTTTTAAAATGTTTGTCCAGGGTAGGTTTAAAAGGTAAAAATAATGGGTGGTACGAAGTCGGCCGGGCCAGTTAGTATATATTATTATGTACGTACTTAAATACTAACACCTAGACACGGAACAAACACGCTTTTTTGATTAGGTACCAAATTTAAAAAAACAGTATAGTTGTAAATATGGTTATGTAAAGCAATCACAGCAGTTTTTATTTACTCGTCTTCTATCCTTCATACAGTGAAAACTATCCTATGTAAATGTCTCTAACAGCAGGGTGCGGCATTTGTCCATTTTAATGTTCTTTTAATTATTACGAGTATATTCAAACTGGACCCTACATTAATGAATCATTTTTATTTCTAGAGGACAGCACTATAACTGAAGAAACAAGGTCTCTGGTAGAAGAATCAAAGCACATAAATGCATCTTGTCATCAAGGTAGTTCTCAGTGAGGGGTTTATTTCATAAGGTGATAAAAAAATTGTAATTAATAGAAATATTATATTTTTAGGTGTCAATACTTCGCAGAAATATTAAGTACTGGATGGGTAGAAAGTGCAGGAAATATCATAGTGTTGCCACCGTGAGTAGAATTTTTATACTTGCTAAATGCTATTGTTATTTTTGTTCCCAGTGCTTTCAAAACTGCGCCCCTTAAAAATGCGCTCTGGTCATTTGTGGGCCCGCCAGGGTCCGCGCCCTGTACCTGGGCCCCGCTGGCGCCGCCCTAGTTACGACACTGTTTGTACCAACATACCTAATGTAAGATAATTTTTATTTGGTTTCAGATTTACATTTGATGTAGTACTTACAATTTGTGCTCTGCCATATCTATTCTGGCGTATCTAAATTTATTTATTTATTAAATACTTTCCCTGGCTGTGGCCGACAGAAGCTTATGCCTCATAACCCGCAGAGCAATTAGAAAAATGTTACCGTGAAATTGTCATCAACATGACTCTTGAGAACGTTATCGATACCGTATATGTGTGCGGATTTACAGGTACGTAAACATCTAATTTTACATTATTTTACATTTTTTGTGTTTGCTATACTTACCGTGAATGTAACTCGTTTGCTAATACCCTGCCGCATATTTATGGTTTTTTATATTGAAGTAAGTAGTACTCGTATATCACAAACGTAGCCATCTCATTTATTAAAATTAAATATAATATTATAGGAAACGAACAACGAATGCTATTTAGTTGACGTAAGATTTGAGGTTAAAAATCGAACAGTTTCGTTGTCATTATGGGTTTGGTAGTAGGAAAAACGATCGCCGGAGGGAAAATTCATTTTTCATGGTAGCCAACAAACGATCCGTCCATGAAATGATCGTTTTTTTGTCCGTTTCAGATCACACCGGGAGACAAAACGACATATATTGTAATTCGTGTAAAGAGGAAAAACAAAATGTTGAAATTATTATTCTTGAATCGACGTCCTTGTCTTTCGGAAACAGGGTCCTGGAAATCTGTTTTCATCAATGTTGCGAGTTTAGCAGATGAAGGAGACGAAATACTAAAGTTGAGTGACGTTAATGAAGCCACTTTGGCCGGAGAAACTGGTTTCAGAAAAGATTGGTTTCAGATGCAATGATACTAGTGCCAAGTCAGCCAACAAAATCACCACGACCACCTTGTTCTCCTGTATCAAAAGCAGAAATAATTGAAAACAAGTACTCCCATATGTGATCGATCATTAAAAATCCGTAAGATAAAGCTTTTGACAGTCTTATGAACTCCAAAAATAATAACAACTGTTTAGAAAATTGTAGCAAGAGCAGAAGTTCAGTTGACTCTGATAGCACTGAAAGATCTAGCCAACATTTCTACAAAGATTACCTTTTCCTATACCAACTACAAGTCAGAATGAATCAGAAAATACTAGCGAGAAGGAAAATATGACGTTCTCTATTTACATAGATTTTGGTGAGAAGCCTATATTGAAAGAAATTTTAAGAGAGGTAGGGCATAGCGAATCTTCGCTCGTATTGAGCTGCCCGTCCGGGGAAGGACCTCCACCCTATAGAATACCGCAGCCAAATGACCTCCTGGTCGTGTTTCTGCTGGTGAGTAGGGTCTCCGGAGCTCGTGGGGGGGTAGGGTTGGGCCGGCATGGCAGTGGCAACTGACAGGTAACTAACCAATTACTTGCCAGTTGTCACAGCGGCTTGGGCTTCTCCTTGGCTTTCCATCAGGCGTAGGAATGCCATTATGTCGAGCTACTATAAATAAATCCAGAGAGATTATCTTCACATACAAAAAATTGAACCTCGAAACAAAAATATGATAACTCCTAATGAAATCTTTTCTACACTTACTAAAACTGATGACCTAAACGGCATCAGCATGTTTGAAAAGTTTGAAACGTTGTGTGACGATCCCAATATAAGTATTACTGAAATAATTTGTCTTATTGAAAGGAAACAAAATATATAAAGAGAAAGAGTAGACTCTGAATCGGTTAAAGTTCACGAGAAGAAATCAAGGAGTAAGAGTATTCGGTCTACAATTCATGAGGAATCGATTAATTATCAGGATATAAGTAGAGCCCTTTGTCCGGTTATCAGATCTCCATAAACCAGCACAAAATTCCCGAATTATTAAAAAGCCGGAAAGGATTGCCGATGAACGTATGATTAGATCTATGCCAGACAGTAATTGGCGTGAGCTACAAAATCAGACTAGTACGCCTAGATCGAATGAAATTCTCATTTTTTTTCATTCGGAGAATGCTCTGAGCTTAAACAAGCAGTTTCCACATTTAAGAAATGAATTCAGCAGAAGTATGCCTGGCTCCTTATCTAGCAGAACACGATCTCCGTTGAGTTAAGGGGTGCGTTCGAGTGCCAGAGATGTCATTGATCAAAGTTTCGGTGTTTTTGACATTACAAACATACCTAGTGGTTTCTGTCTCTCCATAATTGGTAAGGTTTTATTTATTTATTTTCACATTCTAATTTATTATATGCAAACCGGACCCAACATAAATAAATAATTTTTATTTCCTTATTCTAGAGGACAGCACTACTAAAAAAACAACAACGAAGTATCTGGTAGAAAAATCAAAGCGCATAAATGCATCATGCGGAGATGTCATTGATAAAAGTTCCGGTATTTTTGACATTAGCGACGGACCTAGTAGATACTGTCTTTCCATCATTGGTAAGGTTTTATTCATTTATTTTCACGTGCAGGAAATGTCATAGTGTTGCCACCGTGAGTAGAATTTTTATAATGAGTACTAAATGCTATTGTTATTTTTGTACCCAGTGTCGTACGTAACTGGCCTTTTATGCGCCCGGTGCGAGCTTTCAAAACTGCGCTCTGGTCATTTGTGCGCCTCGCCAGGGTCCGCGCCCTGTGGCTGGGCCCCGCTGGCACCGCCCTAGTTACGGCACTGTTTGTACCTGCATAATGTAAGATAATTTTTATTTGGTTTCAAATTTTCAATTGATGTAGTACAATTTGTGCTCTGCCATATCTATTCTGGCTGATTGCTTTCAGATGCAATGATACTAGTGCCAAGTCAGCCAACAAAATCATCGCGACCACCCTGTTCTCCTGTATGAAAAGCAAAAATAATTGAAAACAAGTACTCCCATATGTGATGACAAATTGATCATTAAAAAGCCGTTAGATAAAGCTTTCGACAGTCTTAGGAACTCCAAAAATAATAACAACTGTTTAGAAAATTGTAGCAAGAGCAGAAGTTCAGTTGACTCTGATAGCACTAAAAGATCTAGCCAACATTTCTACTAATTTACCTTTTCCTATACCAACTACAAGTCAGAATGAATCAGTCAAGTCAAACTAGCGAGAAGGAAAATATGTCCTCAAAAAAGAACTCAAATGAAACGCCGCAATGCACACCTCAAAACCAAAAAACGATAATTCCTAAAACTGATGATCTAAACAGCACCAGCATGTTTGAAAAACTTGAAACGTTGTGCGACAATCCCAATATAAGTGTTACTGAAATAGTTGGTCTTATTGAAAGTAATATAAAACAAAATACATTAAGAGGAAGAGTAGACTCTGAATCGGCTACAGTTCACGAGAAGGAAGTAAGGAGTAAGAGTACCAGCAGAAGTACGCCTGGCTCTTTATCTAGCAGAACACGATCTCCGTTGAGTTTAGGGGTGCGTTCGAGTGCCGGAGATGTTATTGATCAAAGCTCAGGAATTTTGGACATAAGCAATTTACCTAGTAGTTTCTGTCTCTCCATAATTGGTAAGGTTTTATTTATTTATTTTCACATTCTAAATTATTATATGCAAACCGAACCCAACATAAATGAATCATTTTTATTTCCTTACTCTAGAGGACAGCACTACCTACTGAAGAAACAACAACAAGGCATCTGGTAGAAGAATCAAAGCGCATGAATGCATCATGCGAAGATGTCATTGTCATTGATCAAAGTACCGATATTATCGACATTAGCGACGTACCTAGTAGTTTCGGTCTCTCCTTATTTGGTAAGGTTTTATTTATTTACTTTCAAATTCTAAATTATTATATGTAAACCGGATCCTACATAAATGAATCATTTTTATTTCCTTATTCTAGAGGACAGCACTATAACTGAAGAAACAACAACAAGGTATGTGGTAGAAGAATCAAAGCGCATAAATGCATCATGCGAAGATGTCATTGTCATTGATGAGAGTTGCGAAATTATTGACATCAGCGACGTACATAGTAGTTCCGATCTCTCCATAATTGGTAAGGTTTTATTTATTTACTTTCACATTCTAAATTATTACGAGTATATTCAAACTGGACCCTACATTAATGAATCATTTTTATTTCTAGAGGACAGCACTATAACTGAAGAAACAAGGTCTCTGGTAGAAGAATCAAAGCACATAAATGCATCTTGTCATCAAGGTAGTTCTCAGTGAGGGGTTTATTTCATAAGGTGATAAAAAAATTGTAATTAATAGAAATATTATATTTTTAGGTGTCAATACTTCGCAGAAATATTAAGTACTGGATGGGTAGAAAGTGCAGGAAATATCATAGTGTTGCCACCGTGAGTAGAATTTTTATACTTGCTAAATGCTATTGTTATTTTTGTTCCCAGTGCTTTCAAAACTGCGCCCCTTAAAAATGCGCTCTGGTCATTTGTGGGCCCGCCAGGGTCCGCGCCCTGTACCTGGGCCCCGCTGGCGCCGCCCTAGTTACGACACTGTTTGTACCAACATACCTAATGTAAGATAATTTTTATTTGGTTTCAGATTTACATTTGATGTAGTACTTACAATTTGTGCTCTGCCATATCTATTCTGGCGTATCTAAAATACCAGATTCTATAAATATTTTGAAAATGTTTAAAATGGATTATTAAATACTTTCCCTGGCTGTGGCCGACAGAAGCTTATGCCTCATAACCCGCAGAGCAATTAGAAAAATGTTACCGTGAAATTGTCATCAACATGACTCTTGAGAACGTTATCGATACCGTATATGTGTGCGGATTTACAGGTACGTAAACATCTAATTTTACATTATTTTACATTTTTTGTGTTTGCTATACTTACCGTGAATGTAACTCGTTTGCTAATACCCTGCCACAGATTACCCCCAATAGATACCGCATGTTCGGCATTTTGCTTTGAATTTCGCGAGTCAACTTCAGGTGGTTCGAAGGGTATGCGGGGGACGTAACTCATTTCTCAAGTGATGTACATTTGTATTGTGAAATGTCGATAATTTTATAGAAAAATTACCAATCAGGTAAATAGTCTAATGAGGCTAGATTATGTCTGTATCACCTTTTCAGTATTTTGTGCAATAGCTACTGGATATCTATCTGTGGGGTTTGTCGATGTGGAGGTTCCTCTGTGCGGTGTGTTAAATGATAGATGTCCCAAAGTCCAATAGAAATATATATTTGGTGCACCGTAGAATACAATTTATTACATATTGTTAGCGAGTGGTCGGAATGCGCGGCGGGGAACGACTGCCTGTTAAGCAGCGCACAATACAAAACTGCGTGCGCTGCAAAACTGCTACTGTAGGCCGCTACATATCTATGCATGCATAAAAATATATGTTTATATAAAACTCTTATTATGGAAACCTAAATTCACGTCATATAGATTTGTTACTTTTAAAGATGATATCTCGTATTGCAGGAACTGTAGATGCACACACCCCTAAATCATAGCTACTCGTACTACTATGTCGATAATAATCGTAGCTAAGAGGCACAGACACAGAGAACACTCGTGTTATGGATATCAGAACAATTTCGGTACCACAATAATCTATATAAATAAAAATGAATTGATGTTCGTTAGTCTAATTAAAACTCGAGAACGGCTGGGCCGATTGAGCTGATTTTGGTTTTAAAATGTTTGTCCAGGGTAGGTTTAAAAGGTAAAAATAATGGGTGGTACGAAGTCGGCCGGGCCAGTTAGTATATATTATTATGTACGTACTTAAATACTAACACCTAGACACGGAACAAACACGCTTTTTTGATTAGGTACCAAATTTAAAAAAACAGTATAGTTGTAAATATGGTTATGTAAAGCAATCACAGCAGTTTTTATTTACTCGTCTTCTATCCTTCATACAGTGAAAACTATCCTATGTAAATGTCTCTAACAGCAGGGTGCGGCATTTGTCCATTTTAATGTTCTTTTAATTATTACGAGTATATTCAAACTGGACCCTACATTAATGAATCATTTTTATTTCTAGAGGACAGCACTATAACTGAAGAAACAAGGTCTCTGGTAGAAGAATCAAAGCACATAAATGCATCTTGTCATCAAGGTAGTTCTCAGTGAGGGGTTTATTTCATAAGGTGATAAAAAAATTGTAATTAATAGAAATATTATATTTTTAGGTGTCAATACTTCGCAGAAATATTAAGTACTGGATGGGTAGAAAGTGCAGGAAATATCATAGTGTTGCCACCGTGAGTAGAATTTTTATACTTGCTAAATGCTATTGTTATTTTTGTTCCCAGTGCTTTCAAAACTGCGCCCCTTAAAAATGCGCTCTGGTCATTTGTGGGCCCGCCAGGGTCCGCGCCCTGTACCTGGGCCCCGCTGGCGCCGCCCTAGTTACGACACTGTTTGTACCAACATACCTAATGTAAGATAATTTTTATTTGGTTTCAGATTTACATTTGATGTAGTACTTACAATTTGTGCTCTGCCATATCTATTCTGGCGTATCTAAATTTATTTATTTATTAAATACTTTCCCTGGCTGTGGCCGACAGAAGCTTATGCCTCATAACCCGCAGAGCAATTAGAAAAATGCGTGCGCTGCAAAACTGCTACTGTAGGCCGCTACATATCTATGCATGCATAAAAATATATGTTTATATAAAACTCTTATTATGGAAACCTAAATTCACGTCATATAGATTTGTTACTTTTAAAGATGATATCTCGTATTGCAGGAACTGTAGATGCACACACCCCTAAATCATAGCTACTCGTACTACTATGTCGATAATAATCGTAGCTAAGAGGCACAGACACAGAGAACACTCGTGTTATGGATATCAGAACAATTTCGGTACCACAATAATCTATATAAATAAAAATGAATTGATGTTCGTTAGTCTAATTAAAACTCGAGAACGGCTGGGCCGATTGAGCTGATTTTGGTTTTAAAATGTTTGTCCAGGGTAGGTTTAAAAGGTAAAAATAATGGGTGGTACGAAGTCGGCCGGGCCAGTTAGTATATATTATTATGTACGTACTTAAATACTAACACCTAGACACGGAACAAACACGCTTTTTTGATTAGGTACCAAATTTAAAAAAACAGTATAGTTGTAAATATGGTTATGTAAAGCAATCACAGCAGTTTTTATTTACTCGTCTTCTATCCTTCATACAGTGAAAACTATCCTATGTAAATGTCTCTAACAGCAGGGTGCGGCATTTGTCCATTTTAATGTTCTTTTAATTATTACGAGTATATTCAAACTGGACCCTACATTAATGAATCATTTTTATTTCTAGAGGACAGCACTATAACTGAAGAAACAAGGTCTCTGGTAGAAGAATCAAAGCACATAAATGCATCTTGTCATCAAGGTAGTTCTCAGTGAGGGGTTTATTTCATAAGGTGATAAAAAAATTGTAATTAATAGAAATATTATATTTTTAGGTGTCAATACTTCGCAGAAATATTAAGTACTGGATGGGTAGAAAGTGCAGGAAATATCATAGTGTTGCCACCGTGAGTAGAATTTTTATACTTGCTAAATGCTATTGTTATTTTTGTTCCCAGTGCTTTCAAAACTGCGCCCCTTAAAAATGCGCTCTGGTCATTTGTGGGCCCGCCAGGGTCCGCGCCCTGTACCTGGGCCCCGCTGGCGCCGCCCTAGTTACGACACTGTTTGTACCAACATACCTAATGTAAGATAATTTTTATTTGGTTTCAGATTTACATTTGATGTAGTACTTACAATTTGTGCTCTGCCATATCTATTCTGGCGTATCTAAAATACCAGATTCTATAAATATTTTGAAAATGTTTAAAATGGATTATTAAATACTTTCCCTGGCTGTGGCCGACAGAAGCTTATGCCTCATAACCCGCAGAGCAATTAGAAAAATGTTACCGTGAAATTGTCATCAACATGACTCTTGAGAACGTTATCGATACCGTATATGTGTGCGGATTTACAGGTACGTAAACATCTAATTTTACATTATTTTACATTTTTTGTGTTTGCTATACTTACCGTGAATGTAACTCGTTTGCTAATACCCTGCCACAGATTACCCCCTCTGTGTACCCTGCCGCATATTTATGGTTTTTTATATTGAAGTAAGTAGTATTCGTATATCACAAACGTAGCCATCTCATTTATTAAAATTAAATATAATATTATAGGAAACGAACAACGAATGCTATTTAGTTGACGTAAGATTTGAGGTTAAAAATCTAACAGTTTCGTTGTCATTATGGGTTTGGAAGTAGGAAAAACGATCGCCGGAGGGAAAAGAAGTGTCGGTTGTCGGTGTTCATTTTTCATGGTAGCCAACAAACGATCCGTCCATGAAATGATCGTTTTTTTGTCCGTTTCAGATCACACCGGGAGACAAAACGACATATATTGAAAGAAAGAAAGAAAGAAAGAAAGAAAATCGGTTTATTTGGCATACACAAATTACACACATCACTAAGACAGACACAAAACATAAAACAAACAAATTTCTTAAATAGAAAACAGCAAATTAAGAGCAGAAAAAAAAAAAAAAAAAAGAATCTCAACTTAGAAACGGTCTAATAAGTAAATAGTGACACGGCAAAATAGTACATGTCATTGTACAAAAAAAGAAAACAAAACAAAGAAAAAAATATTGTAATTCGTGTAAAGAGGAAAAACAAAATGTTGAAATTATTATTCTTGAATCGACGTCCTTATCACTTGTACTGAAGAAACAACAACAAGGTATCTGGTAGAAAAATCAAAGCGCATAAATGCATCATGCGGAGATGTCATTGATCAAAGTTTCGGTTTTTTTGACATTACAAGCATACCTTGTGGTTTCTGTCTCTCCATAATTGGTAAGGTTTGATTTATTTATTTTCACATTCTAAATTATTATATGCAAACCGGACCCAACATAAATGAATCATTTTTTTTTCTTTATTCTAGAACACAGTTCTAGAAGACAAGCAAGAGCAATTAGAAATATGTTACCGTGAAATTGTCATCAACATGACTCTTGAGAACTTTATCATTAATCATCATTATCTTGAGAGATTTACAGGTACGAAAACGTATAATTTTACATTATTTTACATTTTTTGTGTTTGTTATACTTACTTACCGTGAATGTAACTCGTTTGCTAATTCCCTGCCGCTCGATCAGGGTTTAACTCCGGTTCAAACCCAGGACAAACATTTGTATTTTAATCATCACATTTGTGCTTCACATGTTTATTTGTATTTTGATAACTATAACACATTCAATATTATGATAACCATAACACTAATATGTAGATGCTCTCCCAGATAGATAAATTCGATATTCTTTATTGCACAAAACACAAACATTTACAGAGAAGGTATTACAGATAAGTAGGTACATAGTGGTACGATTTATCTTCTCTTTCTTTTTATAGTAGCTCGACATTAATGGCTTCCCTACGCCTGATGGAAAGCGAAAGAGAAGCCCAAGTCGCTGTGACAACGGGCAAGTAACTGGTCAGTAACCTGGCAGTTGCCACCGCCATGCCGGCCCAACCCCAACCCCCCACGAGCTCCGGAAACCCTACTCACCGACAGGAATATGAGCCGGAGGTCATTTGGCTGCGGTATTCTATAGGGTGGAGGTCCTTCCCCGGACGGGCGGTTCAATTCGAGCGAAAATTTACTATGCCCTACCTCACTTACTCTTCTAGCTGTACTCGTTACTCGTTGCCGGTGAGACAAGTGCCTTTGGGGGCCATCTCTATAAGTTATGTTCATCATCATCATCATCATCAGCCTATATCAGTCCACTGCTGGACAAAAGGTCTCCCTTTGCCTTGCCAATGTTCGATACTGGGCTTATCGCATCCAGCACTTGCCAGCAGCCGTCCCGCCCAAATCGTCACTTCACCTGGCCTGAGGGCGTCCTACACTATAGGTGTTCTAGAAGTGATGTCGTTCCTTATTTATTTAAATAATGTATTACTAGAGGATCCCCCCATATAACGACATTAACCCAGGCGTTTTTTGCCCCCCAGCGCAGCACAACCGCAGGCACCTCCCAGCAGAAAAAGCAGAACACATCACTACCAATCGCACAAACCATATGGCGCGACTTCGTTCACCCGGACCTTGGAAATAAATCAGATGCGCGCCTCTTTTGTGCCGACCGCAGTTATCCCTCCAGACGTTTTGATTGGAACTCTTATATTTTATTTAGTATTATAGGATACTAGCGACCCGCCCCGGCTTCGCACGGGTTCAATACTACCTACTTTTTCCCGCTTACTCCCGTTCCCGTGGAAATTTCGGGAATTCCTTTCTTAGTGCACCTCTACGGTACCTAAGCTACGTCCCTTCCAAATTTCAAGTGCCTACGCTTAGTCGTTTAGGCTGTGCGTTGATATGTCAGTCAGTCAGTTTCTCTTTTTATATATTTAGATTTTTAACCAATAATTATTAACATTACTTTACAAAAAATATAAATTACATTATGTTGTCTTTTCAAAATTGATTTTGCAAACCTCGTTGAGTATTTCAATAAAAAATTAATTATTATGTGTATAAGTTTTATTTTTGTCTCTTTCTATACATAAATTATGCATTTTTAGTAAGCATTCATTATAAAGTAGTAAAAGTAAATATTTTTATTAGAAACCCGAAGCGATAAAACTTTGGGTCAAAATTACCCGACGTCATTGTCCATGCAAGTTTTTTTGCATCATTGACGCCGGGTTTAAAATAGGCTATTATGGCTAAAAATTGTAATTAGTCCGTCTTTTAGCTTATTCAAAAATAAAAGACACGTATTTTTCCTTTTTTCATTCAAATAAACAATAGCAAAGATATAAGGCATCAAAAATTAGGATTGGGAGTCTATGACGTCAGTCGCTCCCGTAAAAATGCCTCACCGAGTGACGTCACGCTTAATTTCAACGGGCTATAAATTCGTAATTTTTAGACTACTTTACACATAAAAAAATACGTGTCTTTTATTTTTGAATAAGCTAAAAGACGGATTAATTACAATTTTTAGCCATAATAGCCTATTTGTCGAGTAGTTTTTGTGTCTATTGAAAATATTGACCTCTACATCTGTAGATTAGTATGTAGATCTTTACATATTATAATTATTGTACTTGAAACTTAGTACAATAATTATGCTTCATACTCCTGGGCAGGTTATAGTATAGGTTTTTTTTATCACGCTACAATCAATAGGAGCAGAGCAGTGAAGGGAAGTGTCGGGGAAACGGGAGAATTTTTTATCTGTATCTTTGAATGCGCATCACACTGCATGGATTTGTTTTATAAAATTGAATGCGGATTCGAATCCGGTTTTGACCAATATATTGCTAGAGGTCTAACTTAAAATATAGGCACCATTTTATGGAAGTCCGTTATTTTTGAAACCAGATATCCACGCGTGGGACGCCGCTGCACAGCTAGCCTAAGTATAATACTAGATTACATTTTACGACTTAGGTTAAATCAGTAAAGTTCGGTAAGTCAGGTTCTTTTCTCGCATTTATACGAGTATAATTAAAATTTAATCCAAAATTTTTGGATTTTTTTTTATAGTGGCTCGACATAATGGCTTCCCTACGCCTGATGGAAAGTGAAAGAGAAGCCCAAGTCGCTGTGACAACGGGCAAGTAACTGGTCAGTTACCTGTCAACCCTAACCCCCCACGAGCTCCGGAAACCCTACTCACCGGCAGAAACACGACCCGGAGGTCATTTGGCTGCGGTATTCTATAGGGTGGAGGTCCTTCCCCGGACGGGCGGCTCAATTCGAACGAAAATTTACTATGCCCTATCTCACTTACTCTTCTAGCTGTACTCGTTACTCGTTGCCGGTGAGACAAGTGCCTTTGGGGGCCAAACAATTTTTTATACGGGGCGTCGTCCAGGCGCGCTACGCATCTGTTCTGACATCAGATTGTCTGGACCACTTTGGTGTGCTTCAAGCTGTAACCCTCATGTTTGAAATCTCAATGAAAACAAATTTTGACAAATACGGTAAGGTAATTTACAGTAAAATAATTAAGTAAGTATATAAGTAATATTAAGTACCTAAGCATAATTTATTTGCATTAAAAGTAGTCTTTAAAACTATACCTGCATAACTAATAAAAAGCGATAAATAACGTAAGTAATTACCGCCTAAATACGTCATATTATATTATCACTTATTTTTGGAGTCGGTGCCAGCCTCTAGGTATCTAACGTAGACTGTAGGTGTATGACGCGCGCGGCTGACAAAATACATTTCTTTATTTGGCTGGCACCGATTTCAAAAATAAGTGTTAATATAATATGTATTAAGGAGATAATTACTAACGTTATTTATTGCTTTTTAGGGTTCCGTAGCCAAAATGGCAAAAACGGGGTCCTTATAGATTCGTCATGTCTGTCTGTCTGTCCGTCCGTATGTCACAGCCAGTTTATTCCGATTTAAAAATTAAATCAGAAAAAAATCCAAAATTTTTGGGGTTCTCCATACATAGAACTAAGACATTTTTTTTTCATCAAACCTAAACGTGTGGGGTATCTATGGATAGGTATTTGAAAATGATGTTGAGGTTTTTAACATCATTTTTTCTAAACTGAATAGTTTGCGCGAGAGACTCTTCCAAAGTGGTAAAATGTTTGCCCCATTTTTTGTTTAAAGTCATTTTATTTCTCGATTTTTAGTTGGGTTAATATGTTGTGAACATGAATAAAGGCTAGTTCATTAACTTAAGGAAGGACATTTCCTTATGAGTTTTACTGAAGAAAGAAAAATTTTGCTTTAAGTCAAGTAATATTTTGCGATCTAGAATCAAGCAAATTACTTACCAAATCACCCGCCCTATTAGCCCTGCATGTACTTACTTAACATGCTAGCTAACTACCTAGTTTCCATCGACCAATGGCAGTACTGTTCCCTATACTTTTTATTATTTACACTACAGATTTAACTAATTATATTAATAATTGTGAACATAACATTTATGCAGATGATTTACAAATTTATCTCTCTTTCAATCGCAACAACGTAGATTCAGCAGTCGATAAAATCAATAGAGATCTAAACAATATTAATGACTGGGCTTTAAAAAATTGCCTACTTTTAAACCCACATAAATCTAAATATATCATCCTTGGTTCTAGCACACAAATAGACAGAATTAAAATTAAAATTGCAACGACAGATATAGTTGAAGTAACCGAAACTCCTAACCTTGGGGTGGTCATGGATAATCAACTGAGATTTCAGAAACATGTTGCAGATACTGTCAGAAACTGTTTCTTTTGACTTAAAATTTTGTACAAAGTCCGAAACTATTTAGATACTGGTGTAAGAATTACTCTCTGTGAATCATTAGTATTGTCAAAATTAAATTACGCAGATACAGTATTCGGTGATTGTCTCTTTGGATATACCAAAAAACTTATCCAGCGCGTTCAAAATGCGTGTGCTTGATTCTGCTTCAATATCCCGCGTAGAGCCCACGTCACTCCCTTTCTCAACCAAGGCAATCTCATGAACATGGACTCTCGACATACACTACATTACGTATGTGTAAATGTTGTATGTCTGTATAATATTTATATGTGTGTATAGTAATGTATATATTGTATATTATGTTTTAAACCTATGTATTTATTATATCTGTATTTTACTTACGTATTCATTTATTTATTATTATGTATTTATATTTTGACTAAATCTGTTTCATCAGTCGATTGTTCACCTCACCCCTTCTGTTTAATCTATCCTCTACCTGAAGGTTGTCTGGAAGAGATCGCTTAGTAGCGATAAGACCGCCTAAATTGTCTACTAGTTGTTATAACTTGTCTATAAATGTTTGTTTTTTGGTGCAATAAAGAATATCTTATCTTATCTTATCTTACATTTTGCTTGCCTATTATTCGGAATCATACAAAAAGAATCTCCTTCGTATTTGTATGATAAACTTTCGTTTTCAAATCGTCAAGTCAGAACTGCATCTCGCCTTATTTGTCCAAAACACAATACATCTGCGTTTCGTGGTAGCTTCAGATACTCTGCAACGAAATGTTGGAATAATATTCCACCACCTTTGAGAAACTGCCAAACTTTAGGATCTTTCAGATGTAAATACAAAGACTATGTTTTAGGAATTCAGAAAATGAAAATGTAATTGTGTCATAAACCTAACAAACCTTATAATTATAATATGATCCACACTACAGATTATTTACAAAATAAAACCCACCTATTAATTTGTTAGTACATGTAATTATCCATTTATTTATTTTATCTCCATTATAATACGCATATTTATTTAGCGCTACACCAATAATTTAGTGACTTAGTTAAGTTATCTTTGTTAAATTAAATAATTTAATTGCCTTTTTAATTTTAGTTTTAAGTTATATGTTGCGTTCATGTGTCGCTGTGCCCAGCCGAACTCTTGGTGTCTACGGAAGACCAGCGTCGAGGTATCTCACCAGGATGCCTCGGCTCATGCTGAGTGGACACCGTTTAGTGTCAACTGTCACGATGAAAATTGTTTTATCCCATTGCTCATGTAACCTGTATGTGACTCTAATAAACGTTTTCTATTCTATTCTATTCTAACTCCTATGAGCATACAATTTTCGGTTGTTGCCCTCAATTTCTCCCGGATCCCATCATCAGTTCCTGACTTGGTGATAATGGGACCATCTCGGAAGTGTCTTCCGTTTAACAAAAAAAAATTAAATCCATCTATAAGTAATTGATGTAAATATCGGTGAACATAGATAAAAAAAAATATGTTCATACAGACGAATTGAGAACCTTCTTCTTCGAAGTCGCATTAAGTACTTATAAAAAATATTATTCATGTCAATTGATATGTATGAGCTAATCAAGAGAAGTGTTGAAGTCAATATTGGGAGTAATCTCCCAGAACACCCAGACCCGAGCCAATCTAGAAAAGTTCGTTTCCTAAATTGACCCGACCGGGAATCGAACCCGGAGCCCACGGTTCGTCGGTGCTTTCGGGCTTAGCCCATCAACCAATGCACTACCGAGGCTGCCGACTAGTAAGCATAATTTGCGAACCATATTCGCACAGCTTCGAAGCTTTTTGTGCGTCTGTTCTTCAAAAGCATGCTATTAGGTTATATTAAAAATGTGTATTTTCACGCAACCCAAGCAAGGAGTGGTCTGTAATAATATTATATCATGTATTTATCTTTTGAAGGTAATTTTAATGCATTTATTTTCAATTTGTTACGCGCTTTATTGTATTGGCTTTGAGTAAAATAAAGGTACTAAATCGAAGTGTTGTAACTAATATACAAACCCTATGCACGCCATCCCATCAGCGGCGCGCAAGCCTCATTCATATTAATTCAGCTACACATTAAGAGATGGCGCTGCCTGTACTTTAAACCATATTCGAACCATTAAAATTACCTTCAAAAGATAATACATGATATAATATTATTACAGACCACTCCTTGCTTGGGTTGCGTGAAAATACACATTTTTATTATAACCTAATAGCATGCTTTTGAAGAACAGACGCACAAAAAGCTTCGAAGCTGTGCGAATATGGTTCGCAAATTATGCTTACTAGTCGGCAGCCTCGGTAGTGCATTGGTTGATGGGCTAAGCCCGAAAGCACCGACGAACCGTGGGCTCCGGGTTCGATTCCCGGTCGGGTCAATTTAGGAAACGAACTTTTCTAGATTGGCTCGGGTCTGGGTGTTCTGGGAGATTACTCCCAATATTGACTTCAACACTTCTCTTGATTAGCTCATAGATATCAATTGACATGATTAATATTTTTTTAAGTACTTAATGCGACTTCGAAGAAGGAGGTTCTCAATTCGTCTGTATGTATATATTTTTTCCAATATGTTATTATGACCAATAATATTGTCATTCAGGCTGTGATGCAGCCTTTTTTATAAACTCTATGTTTTTAATTTTTTATATATTTTATTGTTTCTTTTCAAGTTGTCCTATGAGTTGAAATCATTCAATTTTCAAGACTTAAAAAAGTTATATAGTCAAGCATTCGAGCGCATGAGACAGTGAAAATGTTTTTCGAACCAGCGGCTTACGAATTCGAATTCACAAGCTTTCGACTTTATGAGACAGTGGAAAAATAATTGTAACAGCGACAGTTGCAACAGCGGCATTCGAAGTTACGTAGGGACATACGTGAATACGAGATAAAAAAGACACAAGGAAGAAAGTCGAAATACTTAGTAATAGAACTACATTTTCTTAAAAACGAAAGTTAGGTCTTTGACTTCTCATATCTACATTTGCGCCCTTGGGTCTATAACAGCTTTAATCGAAAATGATCGTTCCATGGACTGTTCGCACATTTTTGCACCATAAAATAAATCCCTCCTACTTATATGTCCCTCCCGTGTTCCTACCTACATACGAACGAAAATCCGTCAAAGTCGATTATCATGAGCACGGGAGGGCCTAATCGGAGGGATTTAAGTATGTTACAAAAATACGCGATCGGTCCATCGAACTATCGGGTTAGATTATTATATAATACCAGGGCCCTACTCTGGTATTTTTCGCTTAATCACTGATTGTTACAATGAAAATTGGACGTAATAATATTGCAACTTGGGACATTTGTAAACCCTTTTAAACATCATATCTGATTCATCACTTGTTTTAAATATTATATTCCAGTTACCAATAAAATGTAGGTAACTTCTGTAAATTAATTATTTTACCAATCACTCACCGAATTACCGTATCATTTTAATATCATTTCGCCTCCGTATCAAATATTTAGTAAGCATTTCGTAAAACAAATATTCGATTCAATACGAATGAACTGTTCCTGCGTACAGGGAATACTTAATTAGACATTTGGATGGTTCATTAAGATTTTTGTGAACAATTTCAATACGCTATTCAATTCGCTATATGCTTATTGTGAGAGAATATGACTTTATTTTATGCTAACTGTTTTATTATGACTGGCTCGGTGGCTCAATTGGTCCCCACACATTACAAAACATTTGTGTGCATGATGTTGTTCCCCGAGACATACTCGTACAATCTTCAGATGTTCAAGGCGAGAGTGGATCGGTATTTTCTGGGTAAACGCGCTCTTCGTAGGCGTCAATATCACTTAACATCAAGTGAATTGAGGCCTGACGCAAAACCATAGTGAAAAAAAGTCTTAGTAATGAAAAAATATGTTTATAAATAAATATAAATATCAGACAACATCACATACATTGCCCTAATCCCAAAGTAAGTAGCTTAAGCACTTGTGTTATGGGTATCAGAACAACGAAGGTACCACAAATAAATACTTAAATACAAATAT
Organism: Conogethes punctiferalis; assembly: GCA_031163375.1. NCBI lineage: Eukaryota > Metazoa > Arthropoda > Insecta > Lepidoptera > Crambidae > Conogethes > Conogethes punctiferalis. The sequence continues at coordinate 9,211,521 of CM062101.1, read as the reverse complement.
AAACACCCAGACACGGAACAAACACAAGTGTTCATCACACGAATGTTTGTCCCGGGTGGGAATCGAACCCACGACTCTTGGTTCAGAAGGCAGGGGTCACTACCAATTGCGATTTAACGAAGCAAAAGAGACAAATTATTCATTATTCAAATGAGGTAACTGTTTCGAATAGTCTGGGGGTGCTGGCTCAAGGGGTGATGGGAGATAAGGCATTAGGGTCTTTTCGCCTTTTGTAGGTACTTCAATCAGTTTTATTAATTGTGTGTTTGTTTTGATTCATGTGGTTTGGTTGGTAGTTAGGTTGACAATGGTTCATGCTATTGTCAACTAATGTAATTTGTCAATTGTAATAGATTCTTTCTTCAAAAGGTCGTGTTAATATGGTAAGTATTATACTTATTTATGAAAGGTGTTTCAATTACAAACCACCACAAAAATTAAAAAGTTTATGGGCGATTCTCACGAAGTGAGCGTTTTTGGCTCATTGATCTGGCGCGATTTTTTTTTAGATTTTTGTAGGTTTTGCTACTTTGCTTTGCTAATACTAAAGATGGATTAATTAGAACGCTGTAAAAGGCGTCATTATTGAAGGCTCGGGTGAGAAGAAGCCTTTGAATTTTGGTGCTACCAGGTAAATGAGATCAAAGCCAGGTAACTGTGAAAATGGGTCCATAAAAATTAGATGATCACGCAATACTTTTTATACAGTCGCGTTGTTTTAAAAATGCATTTAAAATTTTGAATGTTCTCCTCACCCTTTCTTTTTATCTATCCTATTTTTTAGAGGGGAATGCATTAGGCACCTTCATGCCGCCTCCCGGTCATGCATGCCCCCTGTAGCGCCGAAGCATGCGGCCACATCCCTGCCTGCCCTGGCCAGCCGCAGATGATAAGCGGCCGGCACTCCTGCTCCTCAACTCTAAGGTTGTTTAGAAATCATCGTTTGAGCCGACCGTTTAGATTGGATCGACCTACGAGTATACGTAGTTTTAGGGCACTTTGGCTGAGCGAAGGGTCGTAGGTTCGATTCCCGCACAGTACAAACTTTTTTGCTCATGAACATGTCTGATTATGGTCTGGGTTTTTACTATATATAATTTACAAAAAAAAAACAGTATCTAAGTAAGTGTATCAGTTGTTAGTACCCATAGTACAAGCTTCGGCTTAGTTTGGGGCTAGATGACAATGTGTGGCCCAGTCATTATTTATTTATTACTAGCTGTGCTCGCGACTGAAATAGTTATTTGTTCCCCGTTTTTTTTCACATTTTCCACTATTTCTTCGCTCCTAATAGTTGCAACGTGATGTTATATAGCCTAAAGCCTTCCTCGATAAATTGTCTATTCAACACAAAAAGAATTTTTCAATTCGGACCAGTAGTTCCTGAGATTAGCGCGTACAAACAAACTCTTCAGCTTTATTATATTATACTAGCTGTGCTCGCGACTTCGTCCGCGTGGAATAATTATTTTTTCCCCGATTTTTTTTACATTTTCCACTATTTCTTCGCTCCTAATAGTTGCAACGTGATGTTAGCTAGCCTAAAGCCTTCCTCGATAAATTGTCTATTCAACACAAAAAGCTCAGCTCAGCTTTTAGTGGACAGCGCTGACATCACGGAACGCGCCCGGCTCCTCGCGGCATTCGAAAGGGAGTCAGGGTATTGGCTTCAAGCCCTGCCTTCTCGCAACATCGGCACACTGCTTGATGCCAATACCCTGCGCGTAGCTTGCTCCCTCCGTCTGGGCTTAAAAATCTGCCTAGCCCACACTTGCCACTGTGGCCGAAGCGTGGACCAGTTCGGACGCCATGGACTCTCCTGCCCCCAGAGTTCGGGTCGTGGCTATCGCCACAACGCCCTCAACGACATCTTGCGCCGTTCTCTTGCCACTGCCTCTATACCGGCTACGTTAGAACCTCGTGGCCTCTTTAGGGACGATGGCAAGAGACCTGATGGCGCCACGCTTGTGCCCTGGAAACTCGGTCGCATCCTTATTTGGGATGCGACATGTGTGGACACATTGGCTGCGTCGCACATCCAGGGCACTGCGGTGAGGGCCGGCTCGGCTGCCGAACAAGCTCAACTGCTCAAACGCCGCAAATATTCATCTCTCCTGAGAGACAATGAATTTGCGGCGTTTGCAGTTGAGACATTGGGACCGTGGGGTCCGGAGGCCAAATCTCTTGTAAAAGAGATTTCGTCTAAACTGGTCCAGGCTTCGGGCGACCCCAGAGCTGGCTCGTACCTCGCTCAGTGCATCTCGCTAGCAATTCAGCGAGGTAACGCAGCCAGCGTCCTGGGGTCACTGCCACAGGGTCCCGTTTTTGAAGATTTTTAATATTTGTACATATTAGTTTAGTTTAGGTTTTGTTTATTTATTGTAGGCTTAAGTTACTTTGTAAACGTACCTATATTTTATAAATAAATATTTCTTTTACACAAAAAGAATTTTTCAATTCGGACCAGTAGTTCCTGAGATTAGCGCGTTCAAACAAACAAACAAACTCTTCAGCTTTATAATATTAGTTAAGATATATAATAATATATATAGTATAGATTTAATAGATTTAATTAAATATTTCAATAAATATAATGCATATGGATTTCCAATAAAATTTTCGCGTCTGTCACGCTTTTTTTCACGTAAAGCATAACGTTCAAACCCGTTCGCTCGTGGTCCCGTCGCATTTTTGCCGTGCGCTTCCAGACTTTCACTTAGCCGGTTATTTTACACAAACAAGAGCCGGCATATGCCATTATTAAATCCCACCGTGACTTTTCCGTCAGTCCGATGGTTCCCTATCCCCATGTCCATATACAAGTTAATTCGTTTACCAAAACGCATCCGATGCATCGGATACTTTTTTATACTTACTACATTTTTTGTCGACGTTCGACGTTATACTCTTAAATTGGTATGGGCAATATTTTATCAGATATTTTGTTACAATACCGTGCAGAATGCGAGGCGGTGCAAGTTTTTTTATTCGTTACTAGCTGGGTCGACACGACTTCGTTCGCTCTGTACCTACATTTAACTGACTCGGTGCCTGCCTTGCGGTATAACCATCACGATATAAGGCGTAGCTAAATCCCACAGGCCGATAACGGGCAGCAGCGTCACCGGAACAAGAAGCTACGCCCTGCGATCGCCAACCCGCCTGCCCAGCGTGGCGATTATGGGTATATCCTCCAGAGGTTTACCCTAGGTGGCGAGCAGCTGGAGAGGCCTATGTCCAGCAGTGGACTGCAATAGGCTGATGATGTAGATATGTGACATTGTTTGATATTACCTACCATTTACTGGACTGAAGATCTTTCTATGTAACTGATATTTGAGCCGCATCGCATCCCATTTATAGATTGACCCAGTTCCGATGCAGTACCTGGAATTTGCTAATGCTAGGTCACACGTCACTGGCGCTAGGCAACCTCGGTGTCCTGGATCCTTGACCGACCTGCGCGGACCTCGCAAGCAGGCCATTGCACAGGTGGGTATAATATCGTGTGTTTAACTGTGTGACCTATTTAACGGGATTTAAATGCAATAATTTGATATCTCGACTTACTGGCATTGTAAAGAGACGTTGCATCCATTGCGTTATCTACCGCATCTATCACGGGAATAGATAGATAGTGTTGGCATATTACAAAAATCCAGTATTACCTTCTTCACAAATCGTTTATTCTTTTAATCTATCTGTCATTGATTTGTCATAACTTGTGGTTTACATCAATACAAACTGTCTCATCTAAAACTAACATGCTTTTTATTTTCCTTGTCCTGCGCCCTATACCAATAGATAGATACTCTTTATTGCACAAGCACAGACATTACAGGAAAACATATCACAAACAAAACATAGTCCAACTTAGGCGGTCTTATCGCTTGTAGCAAGGTAGAGGAGGCGCGCCGCGAGGTACAGGAAACCAGTTTCAAAAGAGACGGGTATCCTGGTGCAAAACTATCTACTGAATGTTCTGAAGAATTGTTTGGTTTACTGTTTGACATGCAAACGTATTATACTCGTGAATATATTTGCAGAAATAACTGTTTACCATCAGGCATCACATTTGCTCTTGCGTAAAAAAAAAATATTTTATTTTATTTATTTTAAATATAGAAACGTTCTAGGAATCTTTAAAAAAATCCTTAGAGCCCTTTGCAAGACCTACCCTAGTTACCAATGCCCTTTAGTATTGATGCATACATGTATTTCGCAGTATTTTCTATGACGTCAATGATTTACATCTGTAAGTGTTGGGTTCCGTACAGATACATAATGACAAATGTATGCAGATGTGTTGCACACCTGCGTAGTACATATTACGAGGTCCCCTAACCGGGATTCCGTTCTCACTGAACACTGTTCCGTGCATTTTGAGGGCACAAAAATGAGACAATTAAAAAAATATTGGTTTTACGTCTTTATCATCAGTCTGCGGACGTCCATTGAACATAGGACCTATTTTTTTAATATACCATACGAATTTTATCAGGCCCCTCTTCCCCACTGGGCACTATGGGCACGTGCTCAGGGCCCCGCGATCGAATGGGGCCCCCTAGTTCCTGTCAGATTACCAAATGTTAACCGATATTTAGGTCATAGGGGCCTCATGATCCTTATGTGCCCAGGGCCTTAAGTAGTTTAGAGACGGCCTTGAATGTTACTTTGGTCATTATCATCATCAGCCTAATGCAGTCCACTGCTGGACATAGGCCTCTCTCATTATGCCGTGCTACTATAAAAAAAATCTTAAAATCCAAGTAAAACCAAAGAAAAACAAATAATTTTTATCACCAATACGTGTAGAAAAATTTTAAAATAACAGGTAAATAAACCAACTTAGCGGTCTGTGTTTCTCTAGAATTTACTTGAAACGACTTTATGTTCAAGAGCACACGAGTTGCCTGTTACAAGTAAGTGAATAACAAAATGTCTTTCTTATTCACTTAGGTACTTACTTACTTTTAAATTCTTTCAACACTTAGTTTATTTCTACTTATACTTTGTAGTCACATATTTGCGTTCATTCAAACGTTATCATTGTTTATTTTGTAACAATAGACACTAGAGAAATCAATGAAAAGTTTTCTTTAGCAGATTAAAACTTTCCATAGGTACTTATTTTTATACTGAGGTTTAAATATTGATATTTTTTTAATATGTAAGTAGTAGCTCGACTTAATGGCTTCCCTACGCCTGATGGGAAGTGAAAGAGAAGTCCAAGTCACTGGCAAGTAACTGGTTAGTTACCTGTCAGTTGCCATCGCCATGCCGGCATATACTCAAGAAAGGTAGGGCATAGTGAATCTTCGTCCGAATTGAGCTGTCCGTCCGGGGAAGGACCTCCACCCTAAAGAATACCGCAGCCAAATGAGCTTGCGGGGGGTTAGAGTTGGGCCAGCATGGCAGTGGCAACTGACAGGTAAATAACCAGTTGCTTGCCAGTTGTCACAGCGACTTGGGCTTCTCTTTCGCTTTCCATCAGGCGCAGGGAAGCCATTTTGTCGAGCTATTATAAAAAAAAATACTTCCACGAGCCCCGGAAACCCTACTCACCAGCAGAAACGCGACCCGGAGGTCATTTGGCTGCGGTATTCTATAGGGATTCTATTCACATTTTGGTCGAGTCAAATACTCCACCAAAAATTAGACGACTTTGACATTAATAATTACCAGCATTTTTTATCAAAAAAGGGACCGGCATCAATATGGTGACAATGGGACCAACTAGGGCATCATCATCATCAGCCTATTGCAGTCCACTGCTGGACACAGGCCTCTCCAGTTGTTCGCCGCCTAGGGCAAACTTCTGGAGGATATACCCATAATCGCCACGCTGGGCAGGCGGGTTGGCGATCGCAGGGCTTAGTTTCTTGCTCCGGTGACGCTGCTGCCCGTCATCGGCCTGCGATATTTAGCTACGCCTTCTATCGTGATGGTTTTAACCGCCACCAGTCGGTTTGCCAGAGCCTCGTTTGTTGTCAGGATGCATCACGGGCAGGTGAGGATGGCTTGGAGCGAAAAGGTGATAGGTCGCTCAACTAGGACGTATAAAAAAGAATTTTCCAAATCGGTTCACAACTCTTGTAACAAACATGTCAGTCTAATTGAGAACCTCCTCCTTTTTTGAGTCTGAAACATTGTATTCACCTAAGAAAATCGTCGCAAACGTCAAGAAATCCCGGACGAAACTTTTCCGAGAGTATAGCCATTGGTTGTGCATTCCCGGGGCGCCGGCGGGGAGGGCGGCGCCTTGTATATAGTGCAAGTTGCACCGCCTTTGCCTTGCCACTCGGGCTTCGGCTGCAGTCGCGACCGGACGTGTCAGAGCTCCCAACTACACCCGGACCTCGGACCGCAGTACCGGACCCGCCCTAGACCAGACCGGACGTCTAGAAGTCTAGCACCCGCGAGTGAACAAAGACTATTACCAAAGACTTTGATGCGAGTTAGAAAACTTTTAAAAAAACTTTCGCGGAACTTTTCAAGTAGTGTTTTCGAATTTTAGAAACAGTGTAAGTTTTTTTTATTGTAGTGAATTCAGTGTTACGTAATTCAAATTGTAGCTTACAATATATTCCATCTTAATAACCATAGAATATTTGAACTTTTGAAAAAGTTTTACGGAAATTTCCAAGCAGTTTCCTCATATTATCCGTGTTAAAATTAGAATACAGTAAACTTGGTGTTAACGTAATTAATTGCTACTTTCAGTGTAAGTGTTAATTCCAACTCTATAGCAAATAAATAATAAGTACATAGTTACGCTTCAATATATTAAAATCATTCCTTATTAAAATATATTCCAACTTTCTAGAATTATATCCAAATTTCTACACTTAATAAATTTCACATTTTTACTGTTCTATATAAAAAATAAACAGTGCGACTTTTAAAAAAACAATCCGTCAAGTGTTTACGCATTACCGCGTCAATTTTCAGTAAGTTTTGCTAACTTATGAAACTTTCCCGACGAGGAAAAGACTTAAGAGTTAGCTTACATCTATTTCTGTAATTTAGAAGCGGTGTTTAACAAACATTATACTTATAAATTGGTGTTTTCGTGAAATGAACTGATAATAATTTATGGACAAAAGAGACGTTTTCTTGTTGTCAAGATCATAGTGAAAATTTGAAATTACGCAGCCAACTTTTAGCAGATTGCGGTAAAAAGTAAGTAGTCAATATTAACTAGTAACTTAAATATAAGTTAAGTTTATTTATGTTTAAGTGTTGTTATGTGTCTTTATGTAAATTGGGTAAATGGTAGAGCTCTTCATTTGTATTATTTAGATTAACCATTATAATAGAATCTGATAAGTTTATTTTTCATTTTATTTTTCCTAATTCTATTACAAATTGACAGCGCTGCATTTCTAAACCTTAATATTTAATTTTATATTAAATTCTTAATGTTACCTTAGTTGAGTTGTACTCGTCAATTTTAATTTATTTTATTTAGTTAGATAAGTTAAACTTAGGTGCTATTTATAGAGTTAATGTTTCTTCTCTTGTAGTTTTAAGCGCGCATAAGCCGCTAAGCCGGTTTCAATTAAACATTGTATTCGAATGCGAATGAAAAACGTTTTCTTGCAATGCTTGCGGATGCGAATATATTTTCTGCCTTACGAAATGGTGGGTTTTAAACTGTCTTTTATTAATTTACATGTAATAAGAATACCAGATGATATATTTCATCATCATCATCAGCCTATCACAGTCCACTGCTGGACATAGGCCTCTCCAGTTGTTCGCAACAGGGCAAACATCTGGAGGATATACCCATCGCCTAGTAGTATAATAGTAGCTTCTCGCTCCGGTGACGCTGATACCCGTCGTCGGCCTGTGGTATTTAGCTACGCCTTCAATCGTGATGGTTATACCGCCACCAGTCGGTTGCCAGAGCGTTTGTCATACGGCAGGATGCACCATGGGAAAGCGACCTTCCGACGTCTTGCCAACTGCCAAATGTCGTTCGCGAAGGAATGTTTTCCGCATGACATCATCGTGGATGACAAACAAATGATTTTTAAAGGGAATCATTTATGCGCCCGCTAGACCAGTGGTTCTCAACCTTTTAGACATCAGGGACCATTTGTCAAAATTTCTGTCTTGTTACGGACCACCTGGTCTAGTTGGTTTATTAGTTTTGAAGCAATATACATTATTTAAGTGTAAATAAATAAAAGGTTTTTTATCTATTTATATCGGATGGCTTCGCGGACCACTAGGAATGCTTCCAGGGACCACCAGTGGTCCACGGACCACAGGTTAAGAACCAATGCGCTAGACCGAAAGGTCAGTAAAATTGAAATAGCGTCCTATCAGCTCCATTCGCGTAGAAGTAACGCGACCGCGATATTTTGGTAGCTGCTTTGAGTGACCAATTATGCATTTCGACGGTTCATTTACTTTATTTAATTACTCTAAATGAACGTTGTTTTTGACTGTACCTGTTGCGATAACTGTTATTTATGTTTAACTGATAGTTAATTCTTGTATAAGTTTGTTCATATTATATCCTGCTATACGCGAGAAGCCCAAAATCGACCTAGTGGCAAACATAAGGACAGGCCTATGTCCAGCAGTGGACTGACACGGGCTGATGATGATGATCATGACGCGACATACATGTAAAAAAATATATTTTGAACTTTCTCATACAACAAAAAAAAAATCTTTTTGACATATTTTGTTCAATGTCAATAATGGAATGGAATGGGACCGCACAACAAATCTGCTCTCTGCATGACCCAAGGGTTGACTGGTAGAGAATGCTCCTAGCATTAAGTTCGCCTTTTGTACCATTTTGTGCAATAAAGTTTAAATAAATAAATGGAAACAGGCACTTGAAATATATATTTACTGTATTAGTAAGTAATTAAATCATATTTTCCAACCTCACCTGCCCATGATGCATCCTGCCGAATAACTAACGAGGCGCTGGCAACCGACTGGTGGCGGTATAACATCACGATTGAAGACGTAGCTAAATATCACAGACCGATGACGGGCAGCAGCGTCACCGGAGCGTGAAGCTACGCCCTGCGATCGCCAACTCGCCTATCCAGCGTGGCGATTATGGGTATATCCTCCAGATGTTTGCCCTAAGTAGCCAACAACTGAAGAGGCCTATGTCCAGCAGTGGACTGTAATAGGCTGATGATGGCGATAATGAAATTTGAAACAAAAAAAAATACACCCAGCTGATATTTTGCCGCTTTTTGCATGATATTAAAATCAGATTTAATATGACAAAATATTGTAAGAAAAATTGGCATTGAAAAGAGTAACTGTCGAGTTTCTTGCCGGTTCGTCTCGATAGAAGCTGCGTACCGAATGAAAATTTATAAGTGCTTGTCATAAGCTTACTCGTATATGAATAAAGAAATGTTTGATTTGATTTGAGTACCGGTAAACTTCTACTGTACAGCAACAGGAGGAAGAGTCTAGAATAAATTCTAAGAAAAAGGTGTCAATCAAAATGTAGCTATTTCATCAGAAAGAAAGGATTACCTAATATTCTGTAACGAAAAATTAAGGAGAACGCTCATAGATATTAGACCGTCTAGTTGTGCAATAATTGTATAAAAAGTTATACTTTCTTAAGTAAATTTTTACAATAAAGAATATTATCATCTACTAGCTGTGCTCGCGACTTCGTCCGCGTGGAATAGTTAATTTTTCCCCGTTTTTTTTTTACATTTTCCATTATTTCTTCGCTCCCAATAGTTGCAGCGTGATGTTATATAGCCTAAAGCCTTCCTCGATAAATGGTCTATTCAACACAAAAATAATTTTTCAATTCGGACCCGTAGTTCCTGAGATTAGCGCGTTCAAACAAACAAACTCTTCAGCTTTATAATATTAGTTAAGATTAATTACTTACATGGCGTCCTATTCCGACTCGCACTTGACCGTTTCTTTATGGCATGCAACCCCAAAAAACTAAACTAATGAACAAATCAAACCGCCCCTAGTATGAGTCACTCCGGTGCACTTAGCGACCAAAACTACGAGACCCGCCCCCGTATTAAACCTTTCACCGTTTGATTATACCCTGACAGCGGCATTCAGAATGGCGGCTCAAGTTATAATGGCGCGGAATGAACTCGACATTCAGTCGCTTTAATTATTGTTTACGTTTGTGAGTCACGATCGGAGGCGATAGACTTAATGCACTTTTTAGAGAGGGATGTAAGAAGGTGAGTTGGTTTTTTTTATAGTACTAAGGTGGCATTTTTTATAGTAGCTCGACTTAATGGCTTCCCTACGCCTGATGGAAAGCCAAAGAGAAGCCTGGTTAGTTACCTGTCAGTTGCCACTGCCATTCCGGCCCACCCTAACCCCCCACGGGCTCCGGGGGAAACAGACCTTCACTGCCAAAAACAAATCGCAACAATAATACAATTAACATAAACGATGCTTAACATAATGCTTTTGCATATTTATTAAATCTTATTTTATCTACAATACAAAATAAGTTTCAATTATGGATAATGTACATTTTTTGATGTTGTTTCCATATTCATTTTACTTTTTTTTTGTTACAGGTTTTAACAATGAGCACCAACTTGATAATACTACTCACAGCTGCATTCGTGCTTGGATCTTCATATTCAGGTATGTACCTATAATCTAAATCATTTTTTTAATTTTATGTAACCCACTTGATGTACTGATCATTTAAACAATTTTTTTTCTTTTGTATCTAACCCAATTTCTGGGCAAAGGCATAAAATTTCTTAATGCTGGTATTATTTAAAAAGTGACTTAACAATGTTTAGTTGTGCCCATCCACAAATTACGTCACAAAGTTTTATGACTTTTTGATATCTCCCCCCCTTGTCACAGTCCCTTTTGTGGTGGACTCCTATCTATCTCGCATGACACATGCATAGATCCCCTCTTTGTTTCAGTGTGACGTAATTTTTGGATAACCCCTTAGAAATACCTTTCGAAAACGTCCTTACCTGAGTGTTCAGGTTGTATGGTGAAATCTTGGCTTTCAATCACGCGGATATGTTACCTAAATGTCAGAGTGCCCTATCAAAAATGCAAGAGTAATCGTTAATTGTATTAATTTAAAAATCTAAATAACCGTTATTATCTACATTCTATGTTTTTTATTCTCTATTGTAAACTACTGTTGCAAAGTAATGCAATAGTTTTTGTTATTGGCTGTCTTCATTAAATCTACTATTTTTATTATGAAGAAAATTTCTTCTCATGTTGAATCGTTTTCGTAAAATTTTCTTACAAAAAGTCAAGTCGTCTTAAATATTAATTATTGTACTGATTCATTAATGCATTTCATTTCAGTACGTATATTGCAGTATATATTGTATTATTTGTCCAATTATTTCGTTATGTTTAATGTCTAAAAAACGTACAAGCTTTTAACTAACACCACCCATCGTTATGCGTCTGTGTAAAAATTATGAGTCAGTTGCACCACTCGGCTTGGCAGATGATTTCAAGGCATATCTGAATCGATGACCAAACCTTTTTAACCGACTCAAAAAAAGGAGGTTCTCTGCTTGACCTGTATGTATGTTTTACTTATTGTGTTGTGAAATCATATAAAAAAAATCAACTATGTTAATTTTTTTTTCTAACATTAAAAAATTCCTAGAGAGAACCAGAGCATTGATATGCGCGGGCTACTGTTTATAGTAACACATCGCACTCTTAATAAAACGGCATTTCGAAAAAATGAGGTTTTAGACCGATATAAAACTGTTTACTTATTTTTCCAAAATTTTGAGTGCGTGTTTACACACAATGGGATCGTCACCGTTTATACCTCATACGTCCATGACTCCGGCTGGAGTCATCATACATAATATAACATAGACTATATCTATAGATATTACTAGCAGCCCGTCCCGGCTTCGCACGGGGTAGACAATTATATTGTTCAAATTTTACCAAGGATCCCTAATTTTTTCAAAATGAAATGTAGCCTATGTCAAATTGGAAGAATGTAGCATTCTATTGGTGAAAGAATTTTATAAATTGGGCCAGTACTTTTTGAGCCTATTCATTACAAACATACAAAAATAGATACAAATCTTTCCTCTTTATAATATTAGTGTAGATATACGTTATGTTCTGACACAGTGAACGTGTTAAAGCCGATAGTCACACGCCAGCTAAACTAAGTTATTTAGTTTAGCTAACGTAGTCGAGCCAGTTATTGTAACGTTTTTCATAGTTTGATACTGAATATTCTTTTAAAGCGGATATCACACCTATGTATCGGATTTTATCAGTTTTATATATTTGGAGATCATACATCAGGGATTAATATAGTTAGTAGCAGAGATTTGTAATAGAAGGTAGTCTGGTAGAGAATGCCTATGTGGCATTAAATCCGCCTTTTTTACACTGGTATTATTTGTGCAATAAAAATATTATAATAAGGTTTTTTTTAGTTTTATTTTAATGTGATAAATGTGTTTTGTTAAAATCTATTAATTTAGTTTTAGTTAGTTGCATACATAGTCTTATTTGCATTTTGCATGCATAATATACTATGTAATTAGAGTAGTATGTTATCTATAAGTATTATTTTCATTAATTTTATTCATATATTTATGAATAGAATTAAAGAAAGTAAGTAGTAGATAATAAATGTGGCGAACATGACTAATCCTTATGTATTTAGAATAGTAACTCATGACAGGTTTCACCACTTGCTGATAGTGTGTCTGATAGTTATCCGACAGGTTATCATAGAAATTTGGTGGAGCTATTGGATACAACCAAATTGTTAGTCGAAGACTTATCAGGAGATGGTGAAACTAGTGCATTAAAAGACTCGAGTTCAGAAGTTCAAGACTCGAGCCTTTTGGCATGAATCGATGTATAACTTGCTCTCACTCGAATCATAAAGTCTTTCCAGTCCATTATTTATTGATTTTAACTAAATATTCAGTTGAGACTGAGTCTAGAGGTATTTGAAAAGACTTGGTCCAGTTTTGTAGTCATAAATAAATATCATAATATCCCAATACATTTACCCGATCCCAAAGTAAATAAGCTTAAACACTTGTAGTAAGGTATTCGAAACAGACGAAGGTACAATGTATACTTATTATAATTTAGCACCTTATTTTTTTTATAGTAGCTCGACATAATGGCTTCCCTACGCCTGATGGAAAGCGAAAGAGAAGCCTAAGTTGTGACAACGAGCAAGTAACTGGTCAGTTACCTGTCAGTTGCCACCGCCATGCCGGCCCAACCCAATCCCCCACGAGCTCCGGAAACCCTACTCACCGGCAGAAACACGACCCGGAGGTCATTTGGCTGCGGCATTCTATAGGGTGGAGGTCCTTCCCCGGACGGGCGGCTCAATTCGAGCGAAGATTCGCTATGCCCTACCTCACTTTAACACCCAGACACAACATAACACAAATGTGCATTAAGTGAATGTTGGTTTTGGGTGGGGATCGAACCCACAACCCTTGTTCAAAAACGTAGCGCCGGAGCTATTAGTCATCTACGACAAAAGTCTTTCAAAAATCTGATAAAATGTATGTTGGCATAGATTAGCCCAGAGTAAGGTTGAGTATTATACGGAACTAAATTTAAAAAAAATGCCTCTATTGCGAGTATTATAAGACTTTAGGATTCGAGTCAATTACCCCTTTAGATATTGCTGTATTCTGAAATTGTAATTGTCTGTTTGTATTCTATGTGTCTCCACTTAACCCTTAGAACGCCGAGGACGCTTACATGTATGCATTTATAGCAATTGATTTTTCTATTGTGTCCCATTTATCGGCGGTCAAAGAGTTAATAAATTAAAGCTATTAAAATACTTTTCTTCTTCATTTTGTGTTTCCTTTCTTATACAATCCTTTTTTCGTTCCCGACTAATGATTGTGTATTGGTATGAATGTACGTTTGTTTGTTGTACACGTTCCTGCTATATTTTAGAAAGCGTACTTAATATACCTATGAAAACTTGTTTTCTTTTAACTCCAACTTAAACATTTATTTTTTCTTATAGCCCCAACTTAAGCATTCTAGGCTAGGAAATCTTATTTAACTTCGATAGTGGCTGAATAACACCCTTTTATATTTCATCATGGCCGCCCCATTGGTCTAATGCTAACAAGGACTTGAGGAATATTATTATTATATTTCATCAAAGTCTTTCTTTGAAATTGCTCTTAATGTGTACTTTATAGTGTTAATTTTGATGTTATACCTATCTATGTTGTATTGTAGTGTCTAAGAATAATAATTGTTGTTTTTTTTTACAGGAATGAATGTCGTTGTGTTCAAATATTTCAGCTTATCTACTGGATATCATTCTCAGTCATTTTTTTTAAATTCGCATGTCTTAGACATCATAGTTCTATCCTTAGTATCTACTAGCTGTGCCAGCGGCGTCGCTCGCGTGGATATCGGGTTTCAAAAATAACGGACTTCCATATAATACCCATCTATACCTTGTGCCTAAGTTTTAAGTTAGACCTCTAGCAATACATTGGTGAAAACCGCATTCAATTCTATGCAGTAGTTTTCGCGTAATGCGCGTTCAAACATACAGGTTTAAATTTCTCGCGTTTTCCCAACACTTCCCGTCACTGCTCCGCTCCTATTGATTGTAGCGTGATGAAAAGTATCCTATAACCTGCCCAGGAGTATGAAGAATAATTGTACCAAGTTTCGTCAAAATCTGTTCAGTAGTTTTTTTTTCTATAAGGAACATACAGACAGACAGACAGACAGACAGACAGACAGACAGACAGACAGACAGACAAAAATTTTACTGATTGCATTTTTGGTATCAGTATCGATCACTTATCACCCCCTGATAGTTATTTTGAAAAAATATTTTATGTACAGAATTGACCTCTCTACAGATTTATTATAAGTATAGATAACTTCTAATGAACTTTATGGCATGCAACTTGGAACATCATATTTTTTCAACTTATGCAGGTCAGTATAATATTATATTTTTTTCTATTTTAACGTAAGTAGTTTTTTTTTATTTCAAGTCATTTGATTTTATTTATCGTACAGCTATAGCTTTGCTTAGTGGCCTTACGTCACCTCAAACTTCAAAACGGAAGAGGGACCACTGCGGTTTTCGCTTTCCATCAGACGAGCTACTAATTTTTTTTATACAAATAATGTGAGAACGTGGCTGCCTGACACTAGCGAGGCACTATGCTGTGATACTATAAAAATTAAGTTATCTGACTTCTCAAGTACCAGCATTCCAGAAACAATAGAAAATCTAATGTATTGCGCCCGTTATCCGTGCTCACGGAATTTGACGAGTTAAATTAGATGGGTCTATGATACTTTGCATTGGTCAATTATAATACGGATGATGACAAGGTATGAAAATGAAGAAAATAATTAGTCCGTCTCTTAGATAATAAAAAAATATAAGACCCGTATTTTTTGTTTTGTCGAAATAACAAGAAAATACTTAGATATAGCGCATTAAAGTTACGGAGTGGGGGCTAACTACGTCACGTTAGAGTATATTTTGTACTCTAACGTGACGTCATGTGACATTTAAAATCAATGTATCTTCGTAAGTTTTTGAACAAGAGGCAAAATAAAAAATACGTATCCAATATTTTTCATTAATCTATCTGATGGACATTAAATTATTTTTTAGTCATCATCCCAATTATGTACTAAACAGACAGGCTGGTTAGAAACCTTTTACGTTTTTATGAATATTATTTGTTTGTGTTTTGGTTGCCATGGCAACGCGTGCTTTTTCTAAGCTGTACATTTTGATCGATGTTCTGTTGTTATTGTTTGTTTTCGATTTTGAGTTGTTAGATAAGTTATTTAACTTCATAAAACTGAGATTTCCAGACACAATAGTTTTAACAATAGAAATTTTTTTTGGGAGAACGAACTTACGAACTTAGGTTATTGGAATTGTTTTACTGTTTTACTTTAAATTTCGTATTTAACATCATGGTGATGAAAATGTTTTATATTCTTGCGGTGTGTTCTCGTAAGTTTGAATTTATCTAAATTTATATGTCCTACGAGTAAGTCGTTTAATTTCTTTGAAAATAAATGACTCGAGAATAAATGATTTTCAAGGTATACTTAATTTAAAAAGACATCCATTGCGTTATACAGATCACAGAAGAAATGTAAATTACGAAACACGAGTTATAAATGAAAGTAAATGAGTACTATTCGTAAAATAGCAATGTCGTGTGATAAAATGGTTTGCATTCATAAGTTTTAAGCACACAAATAAAATTATATCAACAATAGAGCCACCTCAACATAAGTCCTTCTCAAATTGGAGAGCTTAGTCACGTGATGTCAGTTCTACTTTTGTTTGATGTACCTATTTCTGTATTCATTATGCAGAGCTAATAAAGTATACTATACGATACAATACGAAATGTTCGGAAATGCATATACGAGTATATAGTCTCCCATAACTATTAGAAGGTAAGATATACAAGTAGTTTTTTCAACGCCTTATCAAATATTTTCTGGGCATTAGGTGTATCATTAATAGCACTAATTACTGCAAAAAAATGTAAATCATATTTTACAAAAATTCTCATTATTATCCCAATATCCTTAGTACTTAGATACAAAATGAGAAAAAATGTATACCTAGTGATTTTCGCCAAAGATTTTAAAATTATAATATGCATAGTGATTAAAAATCATTCTGTATATCTGCTTTGAAAGACCGTATCTCGTCCATTTTCCGCTTTATTTTGTTTTTTGTTTTCACTATTCATCTATTTTTGACTTCTTCACTTAATATTATATATCAAAAATTTTAGTGTATTTACTAATTTATTAGTAAGTACACCAAAATATTTTGACTCAAATTCCCTATAGGGGATACGATTTAGTGGTTCACTGAAACTCTTGTTTTCCTACTGATAGAAAATAGTGTTATTTCCAGGATCAAAATACTTACATTATATTTAGTAACATATTATCTTTGCCCTTAGGTTAATGGAGTAACTAGAATAACCGAATAACAGCAGCCGAAATGGACAACCGCGACAAACGTAAGTACATAATTTTTTTTTATAGTAACTTGACGTAATGGCTTCCCTACGCCTAATGGAAAGCGAAAGAGAAGCCCAAGTCGCTGTGACAACTAGCAAGTAACTGGTCAGTTACCTGTCACTTGCCACTGCCATGCCGGCCCAACCCTAACGCCTCACGAGCTCCGAAACCCTACTCACCGGCAGTAACACGACCCGGAGGTGATTTGGCGGCCAGCTCAATTCGAGCAAAGATTCGCCATGCCCTACCTCTCTTACAATAACAGATGTTGTTTAATTAGTTAAATAACACTAGCTAGTATTTATGATTGGCTCGATGGCTCATTTGGTAGTGACCTCTGCCTTCTGAGCCAAGGGTTGTTGGGTTCGATTCCCGTACAAACATTTGTGCTCATGAACAGAACATGTCTGTTTGTATTGGTCCAGACCAATCATGACATGTAAATAAATACATAGTAAACACAGGTGTTTACTATGTATTTATTTACAAAAAAAGTATCTAAATAAGTTTATCAGTTGTCTAGTACCCATGGTACGTACAAGCTTTGGCTTAGTTTGGGGCTAGATGACGCTGTGTGTGTAGTCCAGCGTATCATGTCTTGGGTTATTTATTTATCTATTACCCAGGGATGTAAAGGAGCGATCTATCATCTTTTTGCAACAAGCCACCCTCACCTGTCCGTCGTGTTTCGTGCTGAATAACGGACGAGGCTCTGACAACCGACTGGTGGCGGTATAACCGTCATGATTGAAGGCGAAGCTAAATACTACAGGCCGTGGACGGGCAGCAGCGTCACCGGGGCGAGAAGCTACGCCCTGCGATCGCCAACCCGCCTCCAGAGCGAGGCAATCTATCTTCTTCTTCTCTTTATATATATAAATATATATATAACTCAAAGGACTGACTGACTGACATAGTAATCTATCAATGCACAGCCCAAACTACTGGAGGGATCGGACTGAAATTTTGCATGAAGATAGATGTTATGACATAGGCATCCGCTAAGAAAGGATTTTGATCAATTTTAACCCCAAGGGGATGAAACTCTATTCCACGCGGACGAAGTCGCGGGCACAGCTAGTTATGGTTATAACCTCTAGATGTTTGCTCTAAGTGGCGAACACCTGGAGAGGCCTATGTCCAGCAGTGGACTGCGATAGGCTGATGATAATGATGATGATTACCCAGTTCGGTGGTATTGCCAACTCGCTTGCCCAGCGTGGCGATTATGGGTAAATCCTCCAGATGTTTGACCAACGTGGCGAACAGCTGCAGAGGCCTATGTCCAGCAGTGGACTGTGATAGGCTGATGATGATGATGAACCAGTTTGGATTCAGAATTTTAGGGTATAGATAGATTTTGTCTTATAATTCTGACATTATAATGAAAAATTGGTCAAACGCGCGTTGATGTCTTTTGGCCCACGAGTCGAACTGCGCTTGGTAGATTAAGCTAAATCTTGTGCTTATTCTATACGAAATATAATTAATTGAGACTGTTATAAAAGATTATTAAAAATTTTACTAAACGGCAGGTACTTTTCATTATATATCAGAAAGAAACACAAACGAGCGTACTCCTATTTAACGGGTTAGGCCGGCATGGCGGTGACAACTGACAGGTAACTGACCAGTTACTTGCCAGTTGTCACAGCGACTTAGGCTTCTCTTTTGCTTTCCATCAAGCAGGGGAGCCATTATGTGGAGCTGCTATAAAAATAAAACTAAGCCAAGGTTTGTGCTATGGGTATTAGAAAACCGATAAACTTACTTGAATACTTATTTTTAACTTTTTAACAAAGACAACTGATTGAAAATCATTAAAACACTTTATAATGGTACCATTAGATATTAAGTATATTTCATCATCATCATCATCATCATCAGCCTATTGCAGTCCACTGCTGGACATAGGCCTCTCCAGTTGTTCGCCACCTAGGGCAAACTTCCGGAGGATATACCCATAATCGCCACGCTGCACGCTGGGCAGGCGGGTTGGCGATCGCAGGGCGTAGCTTCTTACTCCGGTGACGCTGCTGCCCGTCATCGGTATGTCGTATTTTGCTACGCCTTCTATCGTGATGGTTTTACCGCCACCAGTCGGTTTGCCAGAGCCTCGTTTGTTGTTCGGCAGGATGCACCGCGGGCAGGTGAGGATGGCTTGGAGCGAAAAGGTGATAGATCGCTCTTTTACATTTAGTATAATTGCCGACAAATTATCTATGATTGGCCTACGACGTATAGATATCATAGTCAACAAAATAACACAATTTTCCCTTTCAGCTGTAACTGAGATGCAGCCGGAAGGAAGCGACGAGTCCCGGCCAATACCGGGCCCATCACAACGTAAGTACCAGTCAACTAATTACCTGTTCGCAAAGCAGACACAATAGGTGAAACAATAATGTCCACTAAATGTAGTGCACGGGACAGTCAACGTGTTAAGTAAGTACTTATAAAGGGACTACACAATACACTTACTTAGTTATTCAGCGTATGTCCTTAGAAGATCCATACATACTTGTTACGGTAAACGCTCCTATTACGGATGTAGTCAAAATCGGCTCCTATTACGGTGGTATTGCTATTTTCGAGTTTTATTCCTATTTTATTCAGTTTAAGTACACCAAAATGTATACATTTTATTTCAAATCTAATACTTCATCAGTTGACCGAAGTTTGCAAGTATAGCACATAGACAACACAACAAAATCAATCAATTAGTGTAACGACATTGATGTGAAAGAGGTTTCCATACAATCGCGCAACATCAAATGGATAAATAAATAACCCAAGACATGCCACGCTAGGCCACACATCGCCATCTGGCCCCAAACTAAGCCGAAACTTGTACTATGGGTACTAGACAACTGATAAATTACTTAAATACTTTTTTTTTTGTAAATAAATACATATTATACATAGAAAACACCCAGACCAATACAAACAGACATGTTCATGAACACAAATGTTTGTACTGTGCGGGAATAGAACCCACGACTCTTGGCTCAGAAGGCAGAGGTCACTACCAAATGAGCCATCGAGCCAGTCAAATGAAAGTACACCAATATTTATAAACTAAGTTTTTCGTATTAATAACCCGTTCAAGTTCGTTTGTGTGTTATTTATTGCATTTTCCTACTATTATAGCCGCTTTTTGTAAATAGCTTGTTTTATATTTGTAACACATTTTATGCCCAGAAAAAGAAATAAAATACCACCGTAAAAGGATACACATTTTATTGATTGATTCTAATACGGTGGTATACCTCCGAAATAGGAAAAATACTGGGTATGTTTAATTGGTTATTACTTTGAATTTATTACACTTTTCAATTAGTTTCAAGTTTAATTCAAATACTTATTAATCTCATAATATTAGAGACTATATTCGGAGGTATGTGTTTTTAATTAGAAATCTAGTTATATATGAAAACTGTTGAGTACAAAATGTTGGTTTCTTACTCTCTTTAGAAGCGGCAAAAATAGGAAGGTGTTGCGGACAGACAACCTTTTTATATACGTTTACTCGTATATACTCGTAGTTTTATATATAGTTTTGTATTTAGAAGTGTTTTTTAAAAGTATATTATGTTGCTATGGTTTTGATATATTATTGTTTATTGTTTGTTTGTGATAGTTACAGTCCACCGCGGCTGTGTGCTAGTAAAGTGTTTTTTGTTGTTTCCCTATTATTTGTTTGATTCCACACCCCCTGACGCCAGCTCCAACTGCAACAGAAGGTGTATTTTAATTTATCACAAATCATTTATTTTGCATAACTGTTGTCTTTAGTTTTACAAATCTGAGCCAAAAAACTGTTATCGCTTGATTAAAAATGTACACTCTTTTGTTTATCGAAATTTTGATTGGTCAGAATTAGGATTATTAAAACACAAGTAGTGGTTCCATTACGGTGGTAGTTGTTTCAAGGTAACTCAGTATTAGGTTATATGAGCTCCTGTTATGGCCCTATTCACAGAACATAAAATTACAAGTTTTAGGATTCCGTAACTGAATAGTTTGCCCTAGAGACACTTCCAAAGTGGAAAATGTGTGTCCTCTAACTTCTAAAATGAAAGGACGATAAAACTAAAAAAAGTATATGATTTACATTATCACGCAAAGTACCAACAAAAATTGGTTTGAAAGAGATCTAGAAAGTCATCATTATCATCATCATCATCAGCCTATTGCAGTCCACGGTTGGACATAGGCCTCTCCAGTTGTTCGCCACTTAGGGAAAGCATCTGGCGGATATACCCATAATCGCCACCTGGGCAGGCAGGTTGGCGATTGCAGGGCGTAACTTCTCACTCCGGTGACGCTGCTGCCGTCATCGGTCTGTGGTATTTTGCTATTTTGTATAGCCTTCAATTCTGATTTAACACATTTAACTAAGGTAGTTAAATGTGCTTATGCCTTATTGCTAGTTTCTGCTTATCCCAATGACTGTCTGGTAGAGAATGCCTATGTGGCATTAAGTTCGCCTTTTGTACACTACTTTACTGTGCAATAAAGATGATATGGAACCCTTCATCGCTGAATCTGACTCGCACTTGGCTGCTTTTTTTTCATTTAACTGAACGTAAAAGGAAAAATCAATAACCCACAGCCTAAGGTTGCCTGGGTTGTTGTCAATTGTATGATGTGCAATCTATACTTATAATAAATCTGTAGAGAAGTCAATTCTGTACATGAAATATATTATCAAAATAACTATCAGGGGGTGATTAGTGATCGATACTGATGCCAAAAATTTTTGTCTGTCTGTCTGTATGTTCGTTATAGAAAAAAAAACTACTGGACGGATTTTGACGAAACTTAGTACGATTATTCTTCATACTCCTGGTCAGGTTATACATAGTTTACTTTTCATCACGCTACAATCAATAGGAGCAGAGCAGTAATGGGAAATGTTGGCAAAACGGGAGAAATTTTTATCTGTATGTTTGATCGCGCGTCACGCGAAAACTACTGCATAGAATTGGGATGATGACTAAAAAATAATTTAATGTCCATCAGATAGATTAATGAAAAATATTGGATACGTATTTTTTATTTTGCCTCTTGTTCAAAAACTTACGAAGATACATTGATTTTAAATGTCACATGACGTCACGTTAGAGTACAAAATATACTCTAACGTGACGTAGTTAGCCCCCACTCCGTAACATTAATGCGCTATATCTAAGTATTTTCTTGTTATTTCGACAAAACAAAAAATACGGGTCTTATATTTTTTTATTATCTAAGAGACGGACTAATTATTTTCTTCATTTTCATACCTTGTCATCATCCGTATTACATGCGGTTTTTACCAATGTATTGCTTGAAGTCTAACTTAAAATTAAGGTACCATTTTATGGAATCCCGTTATTTTTGAAGCCCCATATCCTCGCGTGCGACGCCGCCGGCACAGCTAGTAAAGAATATATCGTAATCAAATCAATTAAAAGGTTCTATTTTGGAGAGACAAATTCAAATGAAACCAAAGACTGCTGAGTAAATACTGAATATATTATCATAAAGTACGGTTTATATATTTTAGAACTACATACATCTCATCTCCATTGCAATAAAAAAAATTATAAAGTATTTGTTTTATTTTAAACTAGCTGTGCCGGCGGCGTCGCACGCGTGGATATCGGGTTTCAAAAATAACAGACTTCCATAAAATACCTATCTATACCTATACCTAGTGCCTAAGTTTTAAGTTAGTTCTCTAGCAATACATTGGTGAAAACTGCATTCAGTTCCATGCAGTAGTTTTTACGTGATGCGCGTTCAAACATACTGATAAAATATTCTCCCGTTTTCCCAACATTTCCCTTCACTGCTCTGCTCCTATTGATCGTAGCGTGATGAAAAATATACTATAACCTGCCCAGGACTATGAAGAATAATTGTACCTAGGTTCGTTAAAATCCGTTCAGTAGTTTTTGTTTCTATAACGAACATACAGACAGACAGACAAAAATTTTACTGATTGCATTTTTGGCATCAGTATCGATCGCTAATCATCCCCTGATAGTTATTTTTTTTTAATTTAATGTACAGAATTGACCTCTCTACAGATTTATTATAAGTATAGATGTAAACAATGAAAAATATACTGTGGTACTTATTTGAAATTTTCTTTATGATACTTATACATTTGGTTATCTATAAAATACCTTAAAATTAACTATCTGATATTATTATAACAAAAAAATAAACATTATGCATGAAATTTATTACAGTACAAAATGGTAACAATATATTGAATAGGTATAAGTATATTATTATTAATTGCACTATAACATTGATTACTTTTGTTATGAAATTAATTCATTTATCTTTAAAATACATCTTAGTCCTATTTTTATGTACCAAATACGAGTATGTTTTATTATCTTTGATAATTTCTACATTTGGTGGAAATTCACTAACTACCTTGTAAGGATCTGAGTAGATGCTTTGAGACTTGTTACCTGTTTCATTTTTAACCAAAATTAAATCATTAGGCTTATATGAGATAGGGTTGCTATTTCTATCGTACTTAAATTTTCTTTTTACTTTACTTTTTATTAAGTTATTGTATGCCTCTTTTTGTGAAGTATGAATCCTATACTTTAGCTCTAATGGATAATTATCGAAGTTATATAATGGTTCTACTTGACCTGACCTTAAATTTGATGGTAATACGCAATTTTGACCAAACACCAATTCAAAAGGGGTGAATTTAGTTTCGGTGTGAACAGAAGTGTTGTAAGAAAAACACCAAAAAGGTAACCATGTACTCCATACATCGAGATTATTTTCTGTTTGTATACGCAAGAAATTACCTAAGTGCTTATGCGAGTTCTCTAAAGCACCGATGCTCTGGTGGTGATAAGCTGTAGACTGCAACTGTTCAATATTTAAAAGTTTACATACCTCTTTGAATGTATTTGAGACAAACTCCGTTCTCCGGTCGGTTGCTATTTGTTTCGGTACTCCATATCTTAACTAATATTATAAAGCTGAAGAGTTTGTTTGTTTGTTTGTTTGTTTGTTTGAACGCACTAATCTCAGGAACTACTGGTCCGAATTGAAAAATTATTTGTGTGTTGAATAGACCATTTATCGAGGAAGGCTTTAGGCTATATAACATCACGCTGCAACTATAAGGAGCGAAGAAATAATGGAAAATGTAAAAAAAAAACGGGGAAAAAATAACTATTCCACGCGGACGAAGTCGCGAGCACAGCTAGTCTGAGAATAAAGTTATTAACAAGATTCCTAGCTACCTCGGAGGTTTGCTTTGATATTATTGGATATGCTTTTAAATATTTCGTTAATTCGCATTGTAATGTCAATATGTAACTATATTATTGTAATCCCTATCTAGAGGACCTACCAAATCTAAGTAAATTTTTTCAAAGGCCGAGCTCGCTGTAGAAGTGATGCTCATAGGCTCTTTGATATGGTGCGACGCATGCTTTTGTTTCTGGCACATATCGCATTTCTTTACAAATGCTGTAACATCAGCCTGTAATCCTGTTCAAAAATAATATTTCTTAATATTATAATAACTGGATAATTTTTTACAATATTTTATTTTATTTGGATCTGGAATGAAGTCATTCGAAGACACGACATGACCTAAATAAAGAAGTAGTTTTCGTAGAAAATCACTTTTTTCCGGATTAAGTTTTAAATTGACTTTTCTCAATCTTTCAAAAATGTCCTGTAAATTTTTAATATTTTCCTGTAGGCCCCTAGCAAAACAGACTAAATCGTCCTGGTATATTAAGCATTTTTAGGGTTCCGTAGCCAAAATGGCAAAAACGGGACCCTTATAGATTCGTCATGTCTGTCTGTCTGTCTGTCTGTCTGTCCGTCCGTATGTCACAGCCAGTTTATTCCGAAACTATAGGAGCTACATTATTAAAATTTGGTACGTAGATGTATTCTGTTAACCGCATTAAGATTTTAAAGTAGAATCAGAAAAAAATCCAAAATTTTTGGGGTTCCCCATACATGGAACTGAAACTCAAAAATTTTTTTTTCGTCAAACCCATACGTGTGAGGTATCTATCGATAGGTATTTGAAAATGATGTTGAGGTTTCTAACATCATTTTTTTCTCAGATGAATAGTTTGCGCGAGAGACTCTTCCAAAGTGGTAAAATGTGTGTCCCCCCCCCCGTAACTTCTAAAATATGGGCACTATAAAACTGAAAAAAATATATGATGTGTATTACTATGTAAACTACTAACGAAATTAGTTTTAATGAAATCTAGCCAGTAGTTTTTTTTTAAACATCATAAATCAAATTACCTAATTTTTTTTCATTCAATCAGTGGTACGGAACCCTACGTGCGCGAGTCCGACTCGCACTTGGCCGGTTTTTCATAGTTTAGACCTGTCATAGCCATCGTCATCATCCGCGAAAAGGAACTAGGGCTGGTTTTTAAACCCATCGTCAGGGTCCAGTTTCACATTGTAATATCCCTGATGAAGATCTAAATGTGAAAAATACATACAGCCTGACAAAGAATCTAATAATATCAGAAATGTTCGGAAGAGGAAATTTGTCGTTTTCTATTGCATAGAAAACGACATTTTAGTTTTTACATTACATTTTTTCTGACCTTGATTATCTGATTTTTTCGGTACAATTAAGATTAGGGTAGACCACGGGCTAGACCACTCACTACCACAAGGTTCAATTATACCTTGTTTCAACATGTCATTGATTTGCTCATCTATAACGTTTTTTAATGCATGTGGTAATCTGTATGGTTTTGAATATACTGGTTGGGTGTAACTTGGATGGTATGTTGATAAATATCTGTTGTAGACAATTTATCTCCTTCTAAATAAAAAATGACAGAATATTTGGCACACAAATTTTCTATATTAATTTTCTCTTCCTTATTTAAATAAATAAATATTAGACAACATCACATACATTGCTCCGATCCCAAAGTAAGTAGCGTAAGCACTTGTGTTATGGGTATCAGAACAACGAAGGTACCACAAATAAATACTTAAATACAAATATTAACACCCAGACACGGAACAAACACAAGTGTTCATCACACGAATGTTTGTCCCGGGTGGGAATCGAACCCACGACCCTTGGTTCAGAAGGCAGGAGTCACTACCAATTGAGCCACCGAGCCAGTCAAAATGATCTATGTTTAATCTAGAAAACAATTTTTTAACTCGTGATGAATTTTTCACATTTTTATCAAAACTGCAAATATCATACTCTTTAGAACTCTGTACTTCCAAATTTAATTCATACTAGCTGTGCCAGCGGCGTCGCACGCGTGGATATAGGGTTTCAAAAATAACGGACTTCCATTAAAATGGTGCCTAAAGTTAGACCTCTAGCAATACATTGGTGAAAACCGCATCCAATTCCATGCAGTAGTTTTCGTGTGATGCGCATTCAAACATGCAGATAAAAATTTCTCCCGTTTTCCCAACACTGCTCTTCACTGCTCTGCTCTTATTGATTGTAGCGTCATGAAAAGTATCCCATAACCTGCCCAGAAGTATGAAGAATAATTGTACAAAGTTTCGTCAAAATCTGTCCAGTAGTTTTTTTTCTATAGCGAACATACAGACAGACAGACAGACAGACAGACGGACAGACGGACAGACAGAGAGACAGACAAAAATTTTACTGATTACAATTTTTGGCATCTGGGGCCCTACTCCACAAAACGAAAGTGATCGGAAACGAACAAAAAAACGATCATTTCATGGACGGATCGTGAATTGGCTACAATGAAAAACGAACACCGACAACGTTCGGATACGAACGCTTCAATTCCCTCCGGCGATCGTTTTTCCTACTACAGAAAACCATAATGACAACGAAACTGTTCGATTTTTAACCTCAAATCTTACGTCAACTAAATAGCTGTCGTTGTTCGTTTCGTGTAATATTTTATTTAATGTTGTTAAATCAGAATGGCTACGTTTGTGGCATACGAGTACTACTTAAATCTAGAAAACCATAAATAAGCGATTCCGATTGATACAAGCGGTTTTTGACAAATTTCTGACGAGGAATTCTATAGGCTGGTACAGCCTCTTTGAAAACCAGTGAGGGAATTGATTTCATAACGAAAGTAAATAAGGTAAGAACGGAAAGATCTTATAAAATCAAAATTTGGTAAATATTTCTTATTGTAGGTAGGTATTTTTTCTATGTATATAAAGTGCATATCTTCAGATCCGGATACAGCACCTCACGACGTCGTCGAAATGAGAGAGACCGCCTTAGTCTATCCGCATTGAGCCGCATTTCTTCTTGGATCCACTTTATATGACATTTTCTATATATTTTATATGCCGCCAACAATATTCCCAATCCGAGAATAAGCAGGATAATTACCATCAAAATACTGGTCGTAGACATTAATGAGACCTTATCTCTTCTATTGGGGCATGGTTGGAACCAGCTGCTGCATTTTGCGCCACCACGATTTTCTCCTCCTTAGTTTGCTTACCTTCCATAGTTGCAGATGTGTAGACTTTCGTCTTTATCGCGAGCACAACTCTCAATTAAAATATACATTGTTTAAAATGTTCACGAACGAGCAATGTTTATGAAGCACGGTCCTTATAAAGGCGCGGTATCAAATTCGAACGCGGGCGACTGGCAGAGTCGCCATGAAAGGTTCTATTTTGGAGAGACAAATGAAACCAAAGACTGCTGAGTAAATACTAAATATATTATCATAAAGTACGGTTTATATATCTTAGAACTACATACATCTCACAATCGTCAAGGAATGAAAGACTTATTATTTACCTTACTAATACATTTATATTATTTATTAAATATTATTTGTAACGGGACTTCGATGAATATACTTGTAGTTTTTGACCCTCCGTATTAGGAGCACTCTACCGCCGTAATAGGCACCAACCACAATTATACCTCCGAATTAGGGGAAATCGACTCGGCTATTTAAATATTTTTATAAAAAAGAACTATCATGAAAAGAAACATAGTCTCCACAGCAATACAAAATATAATAACCACTTTTAACGATAAAGTGGTTTTGCACCTCTAAAAATACTTACAAATGCTTATTTTTGTTTCTTACTTTGGAATGTTGCGAAATACCTCCGTAATAGGAGCGTTTACCTTAGTTGTTTATTTATTTTTCTACACTTATTTTATTTGCTGTAGTTGGGGTTATAACCACGGTTATAACATCAAATAAACACAGTAGCGCCACCTGTTTATTTATGGTTAACAATGATGTGTTTGTCGGTGGTCACCACGATTGCTTCGTGGTGGTCACATTTGCTATATCTGACATCCTAAAACATGAATAAATGTTCGTTGGTTGCATGGTAGTAATATGTACTACGTACAACTTATTACTTCTATGATTGGTCGTCTCTCACGGAAAAAAAAAAAAAAAAACCATAAATAAATTACAGAAACTTGGTACAGCGCCCCTATCGTGCGTAAGAGGTACTACGTTTACGTAGTGAAAATTATCGCCCTGTTTACGGTTACGTTACGCATACTTTTTCGAAAGTGTTCGTGCTAGGCACACAGTTCGTGTACTTTTTAAAATTTTATCTCCTGCGTACCTACTTGGCTAGTCAGATGTCGTCGGATACGTACGTAGTCATATACGCATTTCGTCACACTACAAAACAGATATTCATCTAGTCAAATAGGCAATTCGACTGGTACGCAGTTCAACAGACAAGAAATTGAACAGGCACACAGTTCGACGGTAAACAGACACGAACAGGGAACTACCTGGACGACAACATCTCCTGGACGGCTGCTTCCAAGTGAACACTTTTTGCATTGTATAGCTTCTAAATTTTACTTTGTTTTACAAGTTTTAATGAAATATGAACGATGTAATATTACAAACATTGTAAGTTTCTAATAGTAGCTGCAACCCGAATCCGGTGGTAGTTTAATTTCTTTTATTTTACTATATTCAGTATTGACGATTTATAAGTGCTAGTTTCAAGCTTATATTAATAAATAGATTTTTGATTTGACAGGCTCGGTGGCTCAATTGGTAGTGACCTCTGCCTTCTGAGCCAAGGGTCGTGGGTTCGGTCCCCACACATTACAAATATTTGTGTGCATAAACATGTCTGTTTGTATTGGTCTGGGTGTTTTCTATGTTTAATATGTATTTATTTACAAAAAAAATATCTAAGTAAGTTTATCAGTTGTCTAGTACCCATAGTACAAGCTTCGGCTTAGTTTGGGGCTAGATGGCGCTGGGGCCACACAGTGGCATGTCAAATAAAAAAAAAAAAAATTTGAACTGCGTATCATAGTAGATTAGTGTCTGCTTTGTAGTCTGACGAAATGCGTATATGACCAGTTGTGTATATGATGACATGTGTGCGATCTGGCTAGTCTCCTTGATAAGGCTACTAAGTACAGTCGAATATTATAATTGTATGCATGTATGTTCCTCATAAAATAATCCTTCTTGTTTTAGCTTACGATCCAGTAATACGCACCACAGTTCGATACTTTGAAAGTAAGTTTAATTTAACTTAATCCTTATTTAAGAGTATCTAATTGGCTTATAAAAGTAAATTAGTTAAACGTGTACGATTATATAATATTATAAGAAAGATTTGTTATCATACTCTCTCGTGTTTACTGGTACAATTTATATCTTATTTTAAAAGTGAAATTTCGACATAATGATTTGTAAGGAAATTAAAAAATATTATACTTAAAGTAGGTACACTTCTGCCAAATTTCCCTATTAAAACTATAAGTAAACTTTGAATTAGTATCTATTTTATCTACCTATCCATCGAACTTTTTCGACAAGTGTAGGTACATTGGTATTTAAATAACATACCAATAATAAGACTTTTTAATCACTTATGTGTGTGACCGTCGACATGCGAACTTGGCGACGTTAAGTACAACTTAAGTTAATAAATTGTTTCTTACGGTGCAGCGCAGACGGCACACATTTTGTGCGAAGGAGTCTGCGGCGCACAAAAAGTCTGCGTGGCGCGCAAAAAGTCTGTCGGCGACGACGCATATCTTCGATCATTCTGTCGGTCGGCAGGGCTGTAGCGACGTAGACGCTATGGAAGTCGTGCAGAGATCGCGAAGTATTATTTTGTACATTTTAAAATCCGTAACAGATACCTACTTTATTTTTATTTTATCCGACTGTGACAACCTTACCAAAATTAGCATAAATTTTGACAGCTCCTTATAAATAAGCTTGGTCTCTGTACCTACGGTACTTAAATTTACCATATTTTGTTTTTTCTTTAGGCGTCATACGTGTCGAAACAGGAGTGGAATAAACATTCAGCATACCTACTTCTTCCCACAATTTTCTTTTTAAATGTCTATCATGATATTTTGCATTAGAAGTATCATAAATTGCTGGTCTGTTTTATATTTCTTGAATTAGCATCGTTACGTCGACCTCTGGCGCCATGATTATAGATCGCGTGCGTTACGTCCAACCCTAGCAACTGCATATTGCGGACTAAATTGTGCGCCGTCTGCGTTAGCGCGTGTTGAAGCAAACGTTCCATTTTTTCGGCAGTCTTTTTGTGTGGAGTGGCGCGGCGCGGCGCGATCCGGTCTGCCGGAATTACACGGATTTTTTGTGCGCCGGATTTTTTGCGCGTCGTCTGCGTTACTGCATATAAATGCATAGGTTCTATTTTCACAGACTAAAAAGTGCGTTACGGATAGTCTGCCATCTGCGCTGCACCTACATCCAATTCACACGTCCCTTGCGCCTTAGTCTGGGGTCAGGGTAGTGCCCCCGCCAAGACGAGCCAAGCGAAGCGCAAGGGCACTACCTACCTACCTTTTCTCGAAAGGTTTCGCCGTATTTTTGAACCCTCATAACTTTAGTTTGAATGATGCTAAATAGTTAAAATTTCCAAGATAAAATGCCATCAGTACACTTATTAAACATATAAAGTTTGAATACCGTTAGAAAGTTGAAAGGGGTTTAGGTCATTCTGGCGTCGTTTTAAATTTTGGCGGCCACTCATGAAAGTTATATATTTTGAAAGAGTAAGACTATACAAACATTTTTTATTATGGAATACATATAGCTAAATAGTATCGGAGCTGAGATATCGCACGTGAAAGTTGTATCAGAATTCTTATTGTAATCATTATAACAACTACATTTAAGTTGTTTCTGGTTAATTAAGACACACACAGCCATCCTGCCTGGTTTTTCCAATGCTTCATAACCCTGAAAAGTCATCATCATCATCAGCTCTCATCAGTCCACTGCTGGACATAGGCCTCCCAATGTTCGCCACTTTGATCGATTCTGGGCATCTCGCATCCAGCATTTGCCAGCCGTCCTGTCAATCGTCACTGCACCTGGCCTGAGGGCGTCCTACACTACGTATGCTGAGACTCGGTCTTCACTCCAGAACTCGTTCACCCCAACGGTTATCGGTTCTGCGGATAATGTGGCCAGCCTACTGACATTTCAGCTTAATAACCCGGCGAGCTATGTGGGTGACTTTGGTTCTCTGCCGGATCACCTCATTTTGGATCCGATCCCGCAGAGAGACGCCGAGCATAGCCTTTTCCACAGCTAGCTGAGCGACCTTTAACTTGTGGACTAGCCGTAGCATAAGTGTCCACGTTTCGGCTCCGTATGTCATAACCGGTAGAACGCACTGATCAAAGACCTTCGTCTTTAGGCACTGTCGGATCGACTGTGTGAAGACTCGACGTAGTTGCCCAAACGCTGCCCAGCCTAGCTGAATTCTCCTATTTACCTCTTCCTCAAAGTTGTTTCCACCAAACTGCAATGTCTGCCCGAGGAACACCTACATATTTTTGAACCTTAATACCTTTATATTATTACTTTTACCTTTTACGTTACCGAGTATCTCATTCAACTTTTAAGTGAATAAGCTAGTAGTGGGAACTGATTAGGCTAGTGAATTAGTTTAAATTATTTTTAAGCTACAATGTATTAATTTAAGCTGTTTGTTTCCCTAATAAAGAAAATAAAATAAAACTTTGAGGACGGCGCCGTGTCCTGCAATCGGTTCCGGTAGAGCATTTTATTGAACATGACCTTGGGTTTGTCCATGTTTATCCATAGGACGATACGCATAGAGGAATCAGCCAGATCATTCAGCTTTTGTTGTAGGTCCTGCAGCGAGTCTGCCAATATGACGACGTCGCGTTATGACGAAGCCATTTATGTTGATGACAGGTCCTTTCCAGTTCAGCGTCTTGAACATATCCTCCATTGCATTAGTGAACAAGTTTGGCGAAATGACATCCCCTTGTCTCATTCCTCGATGCAACGTCATAGGCCTTGTTTGCTGATTCTGTACTTGTGTAATGTGGGGACCGGGACGTCTGATTGAAAGAGGTGTTGTACGATGGAAGTCTGGTTTATTACTACTTCTTATTACTAATTACAATGTCTAATGTGTAACCTAATAGGGTAAGGTGTGTCATACACTACACTTGGACGGACATGGTGGCGGCTTCATAGAGACATCTCATCGCTTGGATGTATCGCCAATCTACTTGGCATCGCTGCAGGGACTCTAGAACAGACCAGATTTCAACTGAGTCAAAGGCTTTCTCATAGACTACGAATGCAAGACACAGGGGCTGATTATACTCTTCTGTCTTCTGTATAATCTGCTGCACTGTGTGGTTGTGGTCTATGGTGCCGTATCCGCTCCAAAAGCCAGCAGCAGCAGCAGCTCTTCTAAGATTATCTGCCCAACGGGCTGTGGGGCGTCCTACACCGCGAATTTAAACTTGGGGATTAGTCTTCCCGTAAGCGTCCACGTTTCGGCAGGTTTATTAGGGATCACCCTAATAAACCTACTGACATTTCAGCTTAATAACCCGGCGAGCTATGTGGGTGACTTTGGTTCTCTGCCGGATCACCTCATTTTGGATCCGATCCCGCAGAGAGACGCCGAGCATAGCCTTTTCCACAGCTAGCTGAGCGACCTTTAACTTGTGGACTAGCCGTAGCATAAGTGTCCACGTTTCGGCTCCGTATGTCATAACCGGTAGAACGCACTGATCAAAGACTTTCGTCTTTAGGCACTGTCGGATCGACTGTGTGAAGACTCGACGTAGTTTCCCAAACGCTGCCCAGCCTAGCTGAATTCTCCTATTTACCTCTTTCTCAAAGTTGTTTCCACCTAACTGCAATGTCTGCCCGAGGAACACCTACATATTTTTGAACAACTTTGAGGACGGCGCCGTGTCCTGTAATCGGTTCCGGTAGAGCATTTTATTGAACATGACCTTGGGTTTGTCCATGTATATCCATAGGACGATACGCATAGAGGAATCAGCCAGATCATTCAGCTTTTGTTGTAGGTCCTGCAGCGAGTCTGCCAATATGACGACGTCGTTATGACGATGCCATTTATGTTGATGACAAGTCCTTTCCAGTTCAGCGTCTTGAACATATCCTCCATTGCATTAGTGAACAAGTTTGGCGAAATGACATCCCCTTGTCTCATTCCTCGATGCAACGTCATAGGCCTTGTTTGCTGATTCTGTACTTGTGTAATGTGGGGACCGGGACGTCTGAATGAAAGAGGTGTTGTACGATGGAAGTCTGGTTTATTACTACTTCTTATTACTAATTACAATGTCTAATGTGTAACCTAATAGGGTAAGGTGTGTCATACACTACACTTGGACGGACATGGTGGCGGCTTCATAGAGACATCTCATCGCTTGGATGTATCGCCAATCTACTTGGCATCGCTGCAGGGACTCTAGAACAGACCAGATTTCAACTGAGTCAAAGGCTTTCTCATAGACTACGAATGCAAGACACAGGGGCTGATTATACTCTTCTGTCTTCTGTATAATCTGCTGCACTGTGTGGTTGTGGTCTATGGTGCCGTATCCGGTCCAAAAGCCAGCAGCAGCAGCAGCTCTTCTAAGATTATCTGCCCAACGGGCTGTGGGGCGTCCTACACCGCGAATTTAAACTTGGGGATTAGTCTTCCCGTAAGCGTCCACGTTTCGGCAGGTTTATTAGGGTGATATTTAATCCTTATAATTGATCCTATCAATTATCACGACAAAAATATAGGGTGTTATTTTTCCGGAATTGATCACATTCGATTCCTGAGTGAGGCAAACGAATTTTCAAAAATCTTTAAATGCAGTTATTTTTCTTTAAAAAAAAGAAGGAATGTTTCCTTTTACCCAAATGTTTAGCTCCAGTATTTAGAGTACTTCCCCTTCAGGCGTTGTCCTAAAATTCAAATGCCATTATCTTCGCTCCGATATTACTTACAGAAAATCTTCTTTCATTAATATGCTAGTTAAAGATAGTGCTACAGACAATATCAAAATGAACGATGGCCGCTAAAAAAAACGACGCCAATGCTCCATACAAAATGCCCAAACCCCTTTAGTATGTAAGCTGCTATTAGTATACAAGCAAGAGAAAAATTTTAAAATTGTAAACTTTACCCGCCCAACCCCTACAATTAGGGGATGGCAATTTTTATGGATCATACAATTTTTAGGGTACTTCCCTGAAGTCTTAGGAAGCTAAAAGGGGAATGTCCGGTGACCATAGTAAATTAGGCCCTCGGTGCACAGAAGTCAATTTATAAGCGAACAATAATTATGTAATATCTTAAACCAATTGTGCAAAGAGAAGTCAATAAAAAACCTGGGGTTATGTGAATTTTTTTATTTTTTATTTTACAAGAAAATTAAACATTCTACATACTAGGACACTATAATCAGACGAGGTGTCCACATCCTCTGATTGCAACGAGGATGCACTCCTCACATCAGTGTTCCAAGCTGCAGTCCAACATTTATGACACACACACACACTACAACACACGATGTGCAATTTACACATCGTGTGTTAGTAATATATAGTTCATGAAGACTGTGTAGAACTTGGTCCAGGTTGCATGCCGTGGTCATTATGAGAAGAAGGATTGTCAGAGGCAGTATTCATAATAAAAGTTGTTTTTAAACCGCAAAAGAACCAAACAAATCACTACGAAACGAACGATACGCAAACGACGGACGAAACGTAATGACATAATATTTTTTTGACATTTAAGCAGTGTCATACACCTCCATGGTTTTTTATTGTATTATTTTAGTGTTTTTTATATTTCCATAAATTATCTCCAACTTCCATGGGGTAATGAGCAAGGTCAAAAATAAAATACAAATATTTAAGACTAGCTGTGCCGGCGGCGACGCACGCGTGGATATCGGGTTTCAAAAATAACGGACTTCCATAAAATGGTACCTTTAAGTTAGACTTATGGTTTACATTGGTGAAAACCGCATTTAATTCAATGCAGTAGTTTTCACGTGATGCGCGATCAAACATACAGATAAAAATTTCTCCCGTTTTCGCAACATTTCCCTTCACTGCTCTGCTCCTATTGATCATAGCGTGATGAAAAGTATGCTATAACCTGCCCAGGAGTATGAAGAATAATTGTACCAAGTTTCGTCAAAATCCGTTTAGTAGTTTTTGTTTCTATAACGAACATACAGACAGACAGACAGACAGACGGACAGACAGACAGACAGACAAAAATTTTACTGATTGCATTTTTGGCATCAATATCGATCACTAATCACCCCCTGATAGTTATTTTGAAAAAATATTTCATGTACAGAATTGACCTCTACAGATTTATTATAAGTATATAGATAGATATAGATGGAAGATTTAAAAAAAATCACATTTATTGTGCACTCCTGGGACTAAAATGGGCATTTCTCTTTGGTATGTAAGCTGCTATTAGTATAGAAACAAGAGAAAAATTATAAAACTTTGAACTTTAATCCCTTAACCCCTAAAATTAGGGGATGGCAATTTGTATGAAACATCCGCAAATTTTCATGCTAGAAGATTCCTTGTTACCATTATCATATGGTAAACTAGCTGTGCCCGCGACTTCGTTCGCGTGGAACAGAGTTTCATCCCCTATTTTATCCCCTTGTTATCCCTTGTATCCTAGAATTGATCAAAATCCTTTCTTAGCGGATGTCTACGTCATAACATCTACCTGCATGCCAAATTTCAGCCCGATCGGTCCAGTGGTTTGGGCTGTGCATTGATAGATCACTATGTCAGTCAGTCAGTCAGTCACCGTTGAGTTTTATATATGTATTTAGATAGTAACTGACTGCGAAGTAATAATACGATACTGCAATAAACAAGCAACCTACAATAAGAAGTGAAATCCCCCACAAACATTTTCATGTAAAATGTTGCCAAGACGAGAGCGAGACTAGCGAGAGCGTGCACTGTCAAAAATGTATCAGATCTCATGAAGAGCCAAGCTTATTACAACTTTACACACCCCCAATTCTACAAGCATCTTACCTACTTCACAATCACAAATTTAACATCTGTCCCTTGAGCCTTCTTGGCCGTTGAGCTTTCGTAAGACCTATTGTGAAAGAGGAAAAAAAAATACCGTCATTTTATGCGAAACGGCCATCCACATATTTTGGCAAAGATGTTAAATTTGTGATTGTGAAGTAAGATGCTTGTAGAATTGGGGGCGTGTAGAGTTGTAATAAGCTTGGCTCTTCATGAGATCTGATGAATTTTTGACAGTGCACGCTCTCCTTGATGGTCTCGCTGGTCTTGTCCACATTTTACATGAAAATGTTTTTGGGGGATCATAGTTATCTTCTTGTCACAGCTATCTTACATTGTGTTAGACTTTATATGGCAATTAATAAATCAGACGTATATTTGACGTATTTTCTTTAATTTTTTCTTTAGTCATCGACACCCAACCGACCCCGAGTACCTCACGTCAAAGCGCTTTCTTCCGTAAGTTATCTATTGAGATTTATTAAGAAGAGTTTTTAGGGTACCCCGCACCCAATAATTATTGATTTTGAGTCCTGTAGATAACAAAGGATTTCACAAAAAGAAGATGTACACTTGACGTGAGCGTTATTTCACGTCTCTAGTTACAATAACCTGTGACGTGATATAATTATTATCATATTTTCGTTTCGTGTGTAACTGTGTAGTTGGTAGTTGTTGGACGTATTTATGCAAAGTAGCCGAATAAAAATAGCTAGTTACAAAAGTCACTAGTTTTATAACATGTGACGCCGACCAAGGCACTGGTTTCGTCGTTACGTTTCTTGAAAATTACGTAACGACACACGTCTAGTGTACACTTATAAACTTGAATGTTAAGTTTTCTTAGTGACCTTTCCCTCTGTACGTTACAATACTGAATCCCAAAACTTTCAGAGTTGTTTAATTAATTACATGCCGTGACTCATATATAATCGTAATAACCTCGCGATTCAGGATAAATCCAACGCTTGCGTAACTAACAATTGTGAAGAGTGCAACATAAAACCAGGTTTAGGGTGCTTTTCCACTAGATATGTGCTATGCAGCTATGCTGCGAAGATTTGAAAACTACGCTACGAAAATATGTGACCGTTTCCACCAATACTACTTACGCTAGGTGGCTGTGCGAGGAAGATGCGCTACGAAGATGCGCCGCCGCAAAGTGTTGTACTGTAGGTACTCTGCTCTGCACATAGCTACACCACTCGCGATTGCTCATAGCAGGCATCTCTATAGCACACATCCATAGCACGCATTTTTCCATATAAAAAGACATATTAGTTGAATCTGTTTCCACCAGTGCCAAGCTATGTGAACCAATGAATATGATCGGAGTTTGATATCCAACTCATCCATAGCATCGTAGCATAGCACATTATTATCTGGCGGAAAAGCAACCTAAACCTAAACCTTTTTTTCATAAAACTATCCCAGTAATTGGTATACTCTTATAGCAATAGGCTTGTTGCCTTAAAAAATTAATTACTCAGTCTTTTAGCTTATTCAAAATAAAAGACACGGATTTTTTAATTTGTTAATTAGACTACAAATTACATGTGGCATTTTTACGGGACGGAGTGACGTCAAAGACTCCCACTCCTAACTGTTGATGCCTTGTATCTTTGCTATCTTTTATTTGAATGAAAAAAGGAAAAATACGTGTCGAATACATTTTTATGATCTAAAATACGGACTAAATACAATGTAATTATTTTGACCCCCAAAACATCCCTATTGTGAGGATGTAATGTTGTTTTTATTATGTCTTAGCGCACGCCGTGGAGCCAGGACCAAGTTCTAGAAGTGAGTAACTTATTAAACAATATTGGCAACTTTCTCAAAGTCACTTCGGGGCGTCTCTGCTTAAATGATTCAATAAGGCTTAGGCCGCACTACGGTTTTTTCCCGCAAGCGGCAAACCGCAAAACCGCTCGAGATGCACACACTACGGTTTAAAACCGCGAATATAAGTTCTATTACTTCAAATATGTGCCCAGTTTTTTCCCGCTAGGCATTCAGCAATACAATTTAAATCAGTCAGTGCGGCTGCTTTCATTAGTTTCCTTTACTCACAAAGTCTGGCGGTTAAAATCCGCGGCGGTTTAGCCGTAGTGTAGCCTCTGCCTAACATGGTTCATAATATATATCACCGTAAATCATTGTAAAATACCGTTAGATTGTAATCTATCTGGCGAGATTGTAAACTGTCGAAGGATTCATTATAATCTAACGGCATTTACAAAGTTACGGTAACATAATTTACCAAAAAGAAGATTTAGCATATCTGACTTCTTCCTTTAATTATCTTCTTCTTGTTACTGATCATCTTTCGTATTTCTTATATCTTTTTTTTATTTACAGGGGCTTCGTCTAACAGCCAGGTTCGTCAACGCGCAACTAGCTGTGAGTATCTTTTAACCCCTATGAAATAAGTTGTTTTTAGTTTGACGTAAGCACCAGCGGCGTTAGGCGTGCCCCCTACGCGGTTGGGCGATATATGGGGGCGTCGCGATGGACCGGAAAAGGGCTCCCTTTTTTTTAAAGGGGGGAATGCATTAATCCCACACACCATGCCGTCTCCGGGGAGAGGCGGCATGGTGTGTGGGACTCACACCTCCCAAAAGGGAGGGCATACCCACTAAACCCCCCTGTGTCGCCAGTGGGCAGCAAGTTGCAGGGACACTGGTAGCGCCGAAGCATACGGCCACAGGAAAAGGGCTCCCTAGCGTAACTAAGTGCAGAAAGTTCGCCCAGGCCGCTAGTAGTAATCTAGCCCTGGACGTATGTATCTATTTTTTTTTATAGTAGCTCGGCATAATGGCTTCCCGACGCCTGATGGAAAGCGAAAGAGAAGCCCAAGTCGCTGCGACAACGGGCAAGTAACTAGCCAGTTACCTATCAGATGCCACCGCCATGCCGGCCCAACCCTAACACCCCACGAGCTCAGGAATCCCTACTCACCGGCAGAAACACGACCCGGATGACATTTGGCTGCGGTATTCTATAGGGTGGCGGTCCTGCCCCGGACGGGCGGCTCAATTCGAGCGAAGATTCGCTATGCCCTACCTCTCTTAAACATATTATTATCGAGGTTCTACTTTGAAGGAAAGCATCATGAGGAAACTTGCACACTTGTTAAGAGATTCTAAGGTTCTGTGACTCGACAAGCTTTTTATTTATATAGGGTTTTCTTGCTATACAATTTTTTTAATGTTTTTATTTTTTATAGATGTCCCCACACATCAGCCCAGACGGGCATCGACCGGTGGGAGGCTCCGACGTGATAGAAGTCTCGGTAAGTGTGTATAAGGTTTGATATCACCATCTCATCATCAGCCTATCGCAGTCCACTGCTGGACATAGGCCTCACAAGTTGTTCGCCACTTAGGGCAAACATCTGGAGGATATACCCATAATCGCCACGCTGGGCAGGCGGGTTGGCGTGCGCAGGGCCTAGCTCCTCGCTCCGGTGACGCTGCTGTCCATTATCGGCCTGTTATTCGGAATGATGGTATTCGGGAAGATAATTAAAACAATGTACCTATTTTAGTAACGTTTACTATTAACTCATTATCATTTTATTCTTAGTTTTAAATACTTATTCTAATTCAACTTTATTTTTTTACAGGCTCTTCGGACGAGTACGACAATATATCAAGGAGTAAGTTTAACAAGATTTTTAAATACTATACGGTACCTATTTAATATGTACCTATACCTGTTGGGTTGTAAGGGAGTGGCCTATCATCTTTTCGCTCCAAGCCAACCTCACTTGTCCGTGATGCATTCTGCCGAATAACAAACAAGGCGCTGGCAACCGACTGGTGGAGGTATAACCAACACAATTGAAGGCGTAGCTAAATACCACAGACCGATGACGGGCAGCAGCGTCACCGGAGCGAGAAGCTACGCCCTGCGATCGCCAACCCGCCTGCCCAGCGTGGCGATTACGTGTATATCCTCCATATGTTTGCCCTAGTGGCCAGCAACTGGAGAGGCCTATGTAAAGCAGTGGACTGCAATAAGCTGATGATGATGTCCTATTTTATATACTCTCTTGGTACTGATAGAATATATTTTCTTTCTGCACTATCAGCATCCCTGCAAGTTGCTGCCATGAGACAATGCATCTGAACTGAAGTTTACTAATTTACTGATGCTAATTAATTTTAGTTTCAGGAAGCCTACCTTTGGCTCTCCTAGGCCCGAATGGTGAGTACCTACATACTATTTCGTTACAAATTTTCATAACAATAAGTATTTTTAAGGCTGTTGTTATACAATAAATTAAAACAATTAAATAAACCCCATTTTACTCAACTGAAAGTTGATTTTTTAAAAAACTTCTTTTCCGTTTTTATTTGTATTCTATGTAGAATGCTTGTCTTAAAATTCAAGTTTCTATCTTCAAAAATTAAGAATATTTACATAAACTTTCCTCTTGTTCTTTCTAAGGGGGTCTTTGAAAGTGAATTTTTTACAATCCCTTCTTTGTGCGAATATGTAATGATGCCTCCCTTCTTTGGCTTAATTTTTTCCTACGCGGTTTTATTTACTTCTTTCTTTATCAACCTATACTTACTGTCCCACTGCTGGGCAAAGGTTTCCCCCAAAATTTTCCACAGTTCTCTGTCCTTTGATTAGGTAATGGACCAGAACTTCGCACCATATTCATTATTACTTATTTAACCGTGTAATAACCCAACTTATGTAATACACTACGAGCTTACCCACGCGCCCGGGCCCCGGCCCTGAATGTGAGATTAGTTCCACCGTTTACCAAGAGATGGCGCTGGCAGTACATTACATCGCGCAAGCATTGTGCTTTTTCAATACTATAAAAACTCCCCATACATTTAGTGCGATACCATATGTACTTATAATGTCAGAGCTAACAGAGCTAATAATGTCGGAGCTAATTTTATTACGTAACGGAAGGAAAGCTCCACAAGTGATTTCACGAAATTGTAACACTATATTCCAGTGTTATTACCTATTTTAAACCCCAATCTGCGGAATAATTCCTAGTGAGCTGAATTTTATTATATAATTATCTATCTTTATTACGGCGTTGTAATTTTATTATAATGAAGATGAAGATGTGAAAAATAGACATTGATATCGTGCCGGCTAAAATAGTTATAAAGGTCACGAAAATCAATTTTTCGCAAATATCTTGCGATCTATTGCTCAGAGGTCAATAAAGGTCATTATAATAGTTGTACGTCGTGAAATTGTCTACAAAAAATGTCTCTTGCCGAGAAAGCGACTATATTTTATTATAACGATGCACTCGTTTCCTCACCTTCATTCTACATTTCTACCTTCGAGGTAGAAATGTAGAATGCAGGGCGCGTTTTTTTTACATGGTTTCCCCCGTAGGCATAATCCATAATATTATGTAATAAGAGGTTTTTTTTATTTACGAGTGAATAATTTTTTATTTGAATGCAGAAAAATTAACTTCAGTAAGTATATAATTCTTTTTTAACATTCAATAATGAATTAAGGTAACGGACAAAACACGATTTTTCAGGAGAGGCCGAAAATAGTTTTTTTGTGGAGTAAATCGTACATAACTTTCTTTGTAATTAACCTTTTTTGAGTTTCTTCTCACACATTATCTTATACTCGTATTTAAGTGAACTATCTTCCTGTGCAGTGATTATTTAAATATTTTAATTATTTTAGAAAATAGGCGTCCCTTACAACGACTTCTTTCGTTCGTAATGTCCCTTAAATGCCAAGTAGGTACGTTGTAGTCTCGCCCCTTACCTGAAATTACGTTACGTTTACGCATACGTCGTGTGCATAATATTGATATAAAAATAGCGTAAGGATTTCGTTGGAATAATGTATGAAAGATAAAATAGAATAAAGGGATCGTTTATAAATTATTAAAAACTTTTGAGGTAAGTCGCATTTTTAAAGTGGGGCATTACACCATTTGAAGTTGCTACGTTATGTTTTTTTCAGATACTTACATGGTTTTTGTGGGACGGAATTAATTTTAGACCCCAAAAAATCAGTTGAGTAACACATTTAACAGAGGACATTTTTTTCAAGGTAGAATTTTTTCATAATAATATATATCATTCAAAAGAGCGGAAAATTCTGAATAAAACTGTATACTCAACTAATTTTGTGAGTTTTGTCCCTTACCTTAATTCAGCCTACGGCCGACGAATGTCTGTGTATGTAGTAGATTTTACTAGCAACACACTTACAAACATGAATAAAAAGCAAAAGGTTTTACGCCTTGGTATACGCCGTACGGTATACAATACCGTATGTGAGTGCATTTTTAGTCTCTACTTCAAAAACGGTTAATTCTACCGAAAAATACAAGAGACATTTTTTGTAAACAATTTCACGACAAACAATTTTTATAATGATCTTTATTGACCTCTGAGCAATAGATCGCGAGATATTTGCGAAAAACTGATTTTCGTGACCCTTTGCCCTTCTTCTTCTTCTTTGCCCTTTATAACTTTTTAGCCAGCACGATATCAATGTCGAATTTTTCACATCTTCATTACAATGCCGTAATAAAGGTGTATATGTTACCGGAAATGTATGAAATCTCGGAATTGTACACAATTACTAGGAAATGTATGAAATATTCATTTAAAAATAATTTAATACACACATAGCCTAGGAAATGTATAAATTTCCTAGGAATTGTATATAATTCCAATATCCTATTATGAAATGTATGAAAAAATTCTTTCTGTAATGAAAATACGTTGTTAAAATAAGAATAATAACTTTAACCAAGACGTTTTGTTAAGAGAATCAGGTAACAATGATTCTGTAAAATACAATATCTTTATATTATATTTATCTTCCAAATTAAAGCGTTAAAAGTCAACTATCTAAGAATTTGTTATGTAAATCAATTTATAATAACGTTAAACTTTCATTTAATAATTATATTATGATAATATGTAAGTAAATGTCTTTATATTTTAGTTAAACATGAACAGACCGATGGTGCATTTTGCCGAATAACAATCTTCGTACAGGGATACGTATCCCTCTGCATTAAGAAGAACTCTTGGACACTTTACTTTGTGACCGTGACCACAATTGTTTTAAGATTCGTTCTTGAAACCAATTTGATAGAATTCATCATCGGTTTTAGCCAAAACTTCATCTGTAATATTTCGGGCATCACCACGTCCGTTTTACATTTCCGGCTGCTATTTAGGAAATGTATAGATTTCCTAAATAGCAGCCGGATGTTCTAATGTTTCTAATATAACTTTTTTCACACATTTCCTTGTGATTTTAGGAATTACATACATTTCCTAGGAATTGTATACAATATCGGTTTTAACAAATTTCCGGTAACATATACAAAAATTCAGCTCACTAGGATTTTTTCCGCAGATAAAACCAGACTGGAGCACACCTACTGGGCATCCACTACTACGAACGGATAGTGTTGTAATTTGTAAGAGGCACTTAGGACCGTGCATTCACATTAGTGGAACACGGCCCAGAGTTCGCGACTCCACCCGTTATAAACGTATACTCTGCGTCGACTCCAATCTTTTCTAGGCGGTGACGTCACAACGGTCTCATCGGTACCTGCCTAATCGGAAACGTCTACTACAACCTTTATTATCACTCCTGTTATAATGACACATATGTTAAATACAGGACTACCCGTGAGGAGACGCTCAAGTGAGTATTATTTATATAATAATCTATCTCTATATTTATGTATCGGTACTTTTTTTTGTCTGCCTATTAGTCTCATGTTCGCGAGTTTTTTTTTATAGTAGCTCGACATTATGGCTTCCCTACGCCTGATGGAAAGCGAAAAAGAAGCCCAAGTCGCTGTGACAGCTGGCAAGTAACCGGTCAGTTACCTGTCAGTTGCCACTGCCATGCCGGCCCAACCCTAACCCCCCACGAGTTCCGGAAACCCTACTCACCAGCAGAAACACGACCCGGAGGTCATTTGGCTGCGGTATTCTATAGGGAGGAGGTCCTTCCCCGGACGGGCGGCTCAATTCGAGCGAAGATTCGCTATGCCCTACATCTCTCAAAGTTCGACTCCCGGGGCGTAAGAAAATAACGAATGTGTAAGGTATAAGTACATATACCTACTACATTTACTGCTGGTCTTTAC
The DNA here is from genome assembly GCA_031163375.1 of Conogethes punctiferalis. Taxonomy (NCBI): domain Eukaryota; kingdom Metazoa; phylum Arthropoda; class Insecta; order Lepidoptera; family Crambidae; genus Conogethes; species Conogethes punctiferalis. Next base: position 9,166,956 of record CM062101.1, on the reverse strand, counting down.
TTTTTTCTACTGACTGTTGTATGTTTAGCTTTAGGTGATTTTAATTGTGAAAGAAAATTATAAAATGTTCCAGACGTACATAGGTGTTTTAATAATTATAAATCTGTAAACAATATCTGTCTTTTATAACAAATAAATAAATAAAATAATTTATTTTCATTAACACAAAGTATTAGCAAGGTAGTGGATTGGAGCTTCCATAAGCAAATAAGCCTGTGTTTGCAAGCCTTCTTCGTCTGGCCCTGAGTAAAGAAACAGCCAAATAGCCTACTATTAATTTCACCTATTTTTAATTTCTATTTTGTGATATTGTCAACAAATATTAAAAAATCGATCAAGGTGGTGAACATTAGGAGAGGCCTATGTCCAGCAGTGGACTGACACGGGCTGATGATGATGATGATGATTAAACAATAAATTGGTTGTTTCAGTTGCAGCTCGTCAGCTACCCGGCTTTCGGGCAGTAACAAAAGGTAAAAATTATTAAAAGTTTGTTATCAGAATCACTTCAAATCTCTAAAGCTCCCTTATTATTAAAGTTACTTGTAATTAAATTGGAGGCCAAGACTCAGCTTGGGTCACTGCGCCGATCTAGTTATAGTATTTAATAAAGTATTTTGTTATGAGTTACATGTTGACTGGTGGAGGACCCTCCTAGTATTAAGGTCGCATTTTGTACCTTTTTGTGCAATAAAGTTTAAATGCGAATACATTCTATGTACAATTAGAAAAGTTAGGGTTTTGACAGCAGATCAGCGCTATAGTCCTTTAAAATAATTAGTAAAATTTTCATTTTAATTAAAAATCCTTTGTTTTAGATACATCTCGCCAAGCCCCCGGACTTCGACCATTAACAAAACGTAAGTAACTTAGATGGGTTATAATAGTATTTTTTTAAGATTCCGTAGTTAACCTTTAGTACCTCTACGGTACGCTATGTCCGTTCGTCCCTCGCTTACTTTGAAAGAAAGAAAAAACGTTTATTGGCAACACGGCACAATACACGATACAGTCGATAATAACATAGAAACAATACACAGCACAACTTTTAGAACAGTTAATGTTAAAAAAAATCTTTTAATCGATATGTGTGTATAACTATTTTATGTTTACTTATTAAGTAGTGTCTACTCGTAGAAACCTATTTTATGCATGGTTTTTATTATACAGTCCATACCATAAGAGTCTATTACACGTACTCGTATGTCTTTTTTGATCTATAGTTTTATATTCTTTTTCTCAAGTTTAATTAGCATCCTCTTAAATTACCTCTTAATAGGCGTGACGACAGTATCAAATAATATAAGATTTGATGATTTTGTGAAAAAATACATATTAAAAGGATTTAAATCGTTGATTTAATTTTCATAAGAAAATTAAGATTAACAAGATTTTCATTAAATGAAAGTTACAAAATACAGCAATCGGCCATTCTGATTGAAACACCAATCACAGCGCAAAACGTCACGATTTAGTAATAGCGATGGGTCGTAACAGGTAAAATTTAATACTTGTTATCTTAAAATAACAGTTCCAAATATCTGTTCTGAAATAACACCTGTTATTCTTTGATTTAACTTCATCAGCTCACGACAACGCTTGCTGAAAAAACGACAAAAGTTTATTTATGTTGTTGGTATTGTTAAGTTAAATATAGGTATTGATATGCCCAAAAACAATAAATTTCTTCGTAGTAACAGTTCTCGATGTTCCATAGATAAATATCTGTTAAGCATATCTGTTACAATAAATACGTCTCACCGCTATTTGGTAAACATGCTGTCATCTGTCAGTCCTGTCACTGTGTTTTGTTGTTATGATGATAGTTTACGCATTTACGCATTTCATTGGCTTTTTATTGGTTCACGTAACATTTTACGTTTAAAACCTACCAGAACATGATAATTGATAACATGCATTCATCAAAGTGGTCTTCACAGAAATAAAGTGTTGTATTCGTGCTTACCTCGTACGGGTTGCGCCGTGCGAGCTTTAACCATTGATGTCTTATTAATCTCTTACAAGGGACATGTTCAAAAACCTTGTCGGGTTTTTCATTAACGTGTTTTTACACTGCACACCACTTTTAACATCTATTATTCATTTCTTACACTATACACGAAACTAAACAATGTTTGTTTACATTGTCCTTAGACGCATATTTGACAAATTTGACGTTTCCTATATGGTGACGTCAGACCCGACGCCATGACACTGCGAGCTGTTTTTGAGCCACATTCAAAAAATATTAGAAAATTAGCTTTAATCTTCGTTAAATTTGGAGTATTTATCGAAATAAAGGTTTTTTCGTAATCAGTAAATGTGTACCATCTTTACGGAAGAGGATTTCAAAATCGTTCGTCATGCCTATTATACTGTTTCTTAACAATAATATGTCTCTTCTTACTGTTAAATGTACTGTGACAAATTATCATTTGTCATTTGTTTAAAATTTTCATTCATTGGCTGGCTCGATGTCTGCTTTCTGAGCCAAGGGTCGTGGGTTCGATTCCCGCACAGTACAAACATTTGTGTGCATGAACAATATGTCTGTTTGTATTGGTCTGGGTGTTAACAGTGCATAATATGTATTTATTTACAAAAAAAAAGTATCTAAGTAAGTTTATCAGTTGTCTTGTCTAGTACCCATAGCTTCAGCTTTTGGGGCTAGATGCCGATGTGTGGCCCAGTGTGGCCTTCATTCTCACTAGTTCTATTGCACTTGGCAATGGAAATAGTGAGAACGATTTATTTATTTTATTTGGTCATCATTCTAGCTCGCGATGAAGACGGAAACCAAACTGATCCTGAAACTAGTCGCTCTAGTAAGTTTTTTCATACAATTTTCAAGATTTTGCAGCATTTAATACTTCAAGCTACATCTACATGACATAATAAAATAATAAATAAAATAAATTTTATTTCAGAACATAGTCCCATATTCATTCATTACAATTACAATTTTCCAATTACATACAAATAAAAATTCATGAATTACAATTACAATATTACACATAATAATTAAATTCCTATATTAGATTACAATACATTACGTCATTATCTCAATCAAAATAATAAAAATAAAATAAAAATAGACATTACATTACATTAATTCATTTGACACTACAATATTACGTACCATTTGTAACCGATGCACCTACAGTTACAGATGTTACGCACTTATATATGCATGTTGCAGCAGTGCCGCATGTAGGGGCAGTCCAAACGCCCGGCAATCATTGCCAGGACGGCGTTGGAGCTGGCCCGCACCCTGCGCACCAGGGAAGCACACCGTTTGCGAACGCTCGCATAAAAACAGTCGGTGTGCGCCGCCGCAAACATCCCTGAGGCGCTACAGTAGCGGGGCAGCCCCAACACCGCCCTGAATGCGTTGTTGAATTGCACTCGTAGAGAGTTGTACGTTTTCTGGGTATAGTCCACCCATAGGCTACATGTGTACAATGACGTACAGTACGCTCGGAAGAGTGAAATTTTCACGTCATCCGAGCATCGTGCAAACCTACGGGCTAACATGTTTGCCCTAACAGACAACGCTCTCCGCTCGCGCTCGATGTCAACATGGTCCCTAAGGTCTGCCGTGAGCTCGTGTCCTAGGTATTTAAATTGCTCCACTCTTTCCAGAGGAGAATAATACGAATTATTAATAATTTCCAGAAGATAATACGAGTAAATGTCGCATTCTCACATCTTTCTATAATTGCAGAACGACGATCCGAAACGCCACCGGAGCCAAAGGAGCGAACACGATTCTCATTCAGTAAGTACTCCTTTTCAATTTACTACGAGTATTTTTACTAATAAATCGGGCTATGGAATGAAATCTTGTGCTATGAATGAACTCCCCGCCTCCCTCTCTTCCGTGACTCCGAACTCTCACCCGTACTCGTATGAGGTTCTTTAAAAAGGTTGTGAAGAGGTTTTCAAAGGGTCGGCAAAGCGCGCGTAGGTACGCTTGAGTTGCAGGCATCCACAGGTGTTCTTGGCAAGTCTCCTTGAAGATGTGTCTGTAAACCGACCGGTTTACATGTAGTATTATTGTGACTGGCTCGGTGGCTCAGTTGGTAGTGACCCCTGCCTTCTGAACCAAGGGTCGTGGGTTCGATTCCCACACAGGACAAACATTCGTGTGATGAACACTTGTGTTTGTTCCGTGTCTGGGTGTTTATATTTATTGTATTTAAGTATTTGTGGTACCTTCGTTGTTCTGATACCCTTAACACAAGTGCTTAAGCTACTTACTTTAGGATTAGGGCAATGTATGCGATGTTGTCTGATATGATATTTATTATTTCATAATTGTAGTCTCCATTTGGATATCACGGTAATTTATTCCTCCCGGTCTATTAAAAGTCCCCTTGAGACAATTTGATGTGTGGATATGAGATGGCATACAACATTTATTAATATTCTCCTAGGGAAATACATTCCTGGGTTCAGGAAGCAGTCAACGCCCCGCAATGTACCCCTGTCGGCCCCTCCGATCCAGGTCATCGAACCAGATGACGACACGGCGACCACATCGTGTGGTCTGAGTCTGCTGAGGCGTAAATGTAAGTACCAATCAGCCCATATGGGATGTAAGGCAGCGACCTATCATCTTTTCTCCGAGCCTCTCTAGTTTGCCTGTGGTGCATCCTGCCGAAGAGCAAACGAGGCTCTGGCGACCAACTGGCGGCGGTATAAACATCACGATTGAAGGCATAGCTAACTAATACAGGCAGATGACGGGCAGCAGCGTCACCGAAACGAAAAGTTACGTCCTGCAATCGCCAAACCGCCTGCCCAGCGTGGCGGTTATGGGTAAAGCCTGCACAACGTTTGACCAAAATGGCGAAGAACTGGAGAGGCCTGCGAACAACTAGAGAGGTCTATCCAGCAGTGGACTGCGATAGGCTGATGATGATGATGATGAATCAGTCCGTTGCCGTTCATTGCTGAACATAGGCTGGCTTTCCCAGAGAACGCCAACATTTCCTGGTCCTGGGCAATGTCCATCCTCAGCCAACCATCTTTTTGAAGTCCCATCGTGTTGCAGGGTGTCCAACACTTTCCAAAACAGGGTACGCTAATTTAAAAAAACACTTCCTCTTATCAGGCCTCACGTCGAAGTCCTCTAGGAAGAAAGTCTGACGTGAAAAAGTATTACTTGTGAATCTATCTGCTGATTTTTTTGTATTTTCTTTTAACAGCGAAACGCAAGTCCCGGTCTACCACAGCAGGAATCTTCTTTCCGACATCTGATACTAGCAGCTCGAGCAGTAATCAAAGTACGTTTACGGTTCTAATATACATTCCAATACTTTTTTTTTTATATGCCGAGGAAAATGTATTTAGATATCCCTGTTACCCGGGGGTAGTGACGGGGTATTTTTTTTCTAAATAAATACGATGATGGCCAGCCTTGTCCTCGTCACCGGACTGTTGGGGGAGCGGATGGCTCACACCCCTAAATGACGGGGTATGTGCAACTCGCCCTACCTCAGGATGGAAGGGAGGCATACCCACTAAAAAATGGGCCCTACGTCACGCGGCTATGAGGCCAACCCCATCCCCGTAACACCATTGTTACGGGATCCGGAGTTACCAGAACTTTTTTTAATTTTTTTTTTTTACGTGGGGTATCCCTTCGGACCTTCGGTGTCTGCAACGGGGATGCAGACACCGGTGTGCGGTGCCAAGTTATCCCGCTAAACCCCACGGTGACCCACCATCGCCGCCAAGCCCAGGGGAGTCTGGATCCTCAGGAAGAGACTTTACCGCGGCTCCCCTGGTAAGACGGTGTGCCGCACAACGGCTACCCCTCTGTGCGCGTGAGCGCGCACCGGGAGCATGCTCGGTCACGAAGCACGCCCCCTCCCAACGGAACCCGTGCCGGGCGCCGGACGACCCCGTGTCCGACGCCGCAGGTCCCAGCGGCGGAAAAGATGTTCATTCCGCCGCTGCCTTCAACGGACGCGACCGTTCTCGCACTGTGCCCTCTACTAAATTAGAGGGACACGCGGAGCACGTCGCGGTCACCCACCTACTTGGCCCCACGGCCACCACACAAGGGCCACAGCCCGACATTCACACACGGCCGTAAGGCCGTTGGGTCGCAGAGGATAGGGAGGACGGCAACGGAACACCGCGAGATCCCCCGAAGGGCACTCCTCTTCCTCTGCGACCCTCGCCAATCAATCCAGCGCCAAGCGCTGGTGCCGCCAAGCGGCCCACCTCTGCCGGCGGGAGCGGGACGAGCGAGGCTCAGTCCCGCTGCCGGCGCCGCCCACCTGCGGCCCACTGGGGTCCGGGTCGTGGGGGCCCGACCCGTACTAAGCCCCCCGGCACGACAAGCCGAGGACCCCATCGGGGGGGGAGTTACCAGAACTGCCGCAACACCACCAGAGCTGCCCGCTTACGCTGGTACGTCAAACTGACAGGTAACTGGCCAGTTTCTTGCCAGTTGTCACAACGCCTTGGGCTTCTCTTTCGCTTTCCATTCGACTTGAGCTTCTCTTTCGCTTTCCATTCGACTTGGGCTTCTCTCTCGCTTCTCAACTGGTGGTAGGGCTTACCCTGGCTAACTGGCTGGCGACCATCCCTACCGCTGATCACTCTACAATCGGCGGAACACAACATAATGTATTCTGTATGTACTTCTCTTTTGATTTCCATTGAGCCACCATGTTGTGCAAATTAAAAAATTATGAAAACAATTTTTAAGGTTCGTCTTTGCCCACAGATCTCCTGAGTCTGAATCACTCCATGACCACATCGCCAAACTCCAGTAATTCTTACGAAGCAGACGCCGAGTTCAGTAAAACTGGTAATTTCCAATCTAAATACATACATACAGGGTGTTTCTTCTAAAGGTTTCAGCTGATAGCAGGGTGCCATACCTATCGATTTAATTCCCATGTTCTACGATGTTTTATAGTTTTCGAGAAATCGTGTAATTTTCATACTTCATAATTTTTCTTTCACAATTTCTCTTCTAGTATTTTTGCCTAATTTTCGCAATTCGATTGTCTCTTTACGGTAATAAAATCCAACAATAAACAGTTTTAATCATTTAAATCCGTCTGGTCGTGTTATCTAGAAAAATAACAATGGAAAATATTTCTTGAAAACTACAAAAAATCATACAACATACGTGGGGGTTAAGTCGATAGGTATGGCATCCTGCTATCAGCACACGCCGGCTTGGCGCCTAAGAAAAAACATCTATTTATCAATTTATATAAGTACTTAACATAAAAGGCCGCATTTTTCTGCCTCTTCTCAATAAGCTAACCCCTGGTTTAAAAATAACGTTTTCGTTTGTACTGTGAGTACCAAATGATGAGTAAATGAATGCATGTCTTTTGATTTAGAAACTGGGAGCCATCCCGTTACTCCAAGTCCCATAGGTAAGTACCTACTTCTATAGAAACTTAGGTGTCTCGTTCTGATATTGTGTTCTTCTCCTATTTATCCTTTTATCATTACCATCAGCCATTGTTTTCAAACTGCGCAGGTCTACCTATATCGTACTGTTCTCTTTATTCATCTAGTGGTGCATTGTCTATCATCATCAGCTTTTGTTTTCGAACTGCAGAGGTCTTCAAGTCTTTATATAAACATATTTTATCATCATCATGATCACCCTATAGCAGTCCACTGCTGGACGCAGGCCTCTCCAGTTGTTCGTCACTTAGGGCAAACATCTGGAGGACATACCCATAATTGCCTCGCTGGGCAGGCGGGTTGGCGATCGCAGGGCGTAGCTTCTCGCTTCGGTGACGCTGCTGCCCGTCATCGGTCTGTGGTATTTAGCTACGCCTTCAATTGTGATGGTTATACCGCCACCAGTCGGTTGCCAACACCTCGTTTGTTGTTCGGCAGGATGCACCACGGGCAGGTGAGATTGGCTTGGACCGAAAAGTAGGTCGCTCCCTTACATCCCCCTTATATCGTATTGTTCTCTTTTTTCATCTAGTGGTGCATTGTCTATTATATCAGCTTTTGTGTTGGAACTGAGGAGGTCGTTATACCCACCCATATTGTATATCATCATCATCAGCCTTATATTAGAAGTGATAAGTAACAGGTCTTTATCCATTATCTTCTGTTCCATGCCACTTGCATCCAGACTGTTCTGTACCTTTACCTCATGTCATCGACACTTCACTTTGTTTGTCGTCCAACACTTGTTTTACCCTTTGATAGTCTCTACGTTAGAAATGTTAGAACCTTGCGTGCTTCTTCTTCATTATATATATCATCATACTAACGAGAAAACTGTAGTGATCGTTTCAATGCATTAGGATATTTTGCAATTATAACTTGTTAAAGTCATGCACATAATTTATGTTTCTCTTTCGCTTTCCATCAGGTGTAGGGAAGCCATTACGTCGAACTACAATAAAAAAGAAATTAACATTTTTTCAATGAATAAAACAATGTTAAAATGAAATTATACTTTCACTGGTAACAGAGTACAGTAGGTCTTAGCTCTATTATGCAAATGAACATGTGAGATCATAAAATTCAAAAGTTATAAACCAAATAATTCCGGTTGCTTTTCGGGCATAACCCGGAAGAAGATTATATCAAAGCCATAAGAAGTCTGTAAGATTATATAAGGTACTCGTATCTTTCGGTTATATAAAGTTCGACAATATTGTGTGATTGAATAACAATCGTTATTAACCCGGCGTCATGGGGGTTGGGTCTGTGAGACCCGTTACATTTTATAATGCTTATAATAGTTCGGTAATTATGCATGCGACGTTGCTGGTTTTCTCAATAGCTGGAGCTGTTGAGTTGTTCTATGCATCACGGGTAACACTTAGGTCGTGCGGCGGCTGCAGTGGGAATCACACGTGCACAAAATTTAAAAAGTTATCTGAGACCCATCCCCGCAGTTAGTGTAACAGTTTCGCGCCATTTCGTATATATGTTATTTTATCTATTATTCGTGTATTTATATTTTTATATTTGTTTATTTTTTTTTGTTGTTGTTTTCAATTAAAGTTGCTGATATATATTTCATTGATTTTATTTGTATTTATTGTAGGTACTTAGAAAACATTAATCGAGCAGAGGCAGCGTAACGACAGCGTATTCTTTCGATTGTACAAGAGTTTTGTTGCAAAATCGTCAGGTTAACCTCCAGGGAAAAGGCTAATGTTCGTGAAAGGTGTCAAATGTGTCCATCCAAGAAAGCCGTAAAAAAAATTACACATACGAGAGTTGCAACATTCATATTTGTTTAGAACATATTATACCTTTCCGTGCTGACTGTACCAAAAGTAATAATTGAGTAATTAAATGCTTTTTGCAAAGATAACTTAGTTTCCTACAAAAAAGTGTCATTAAAACATTAAGCCTCGTTTTTAATGAATAATGAATTACCTGTAAGTAGAAGAAAAAAATTATGTCGTTTTTTTTCGTTATTTTTTTAAGCTGTAATATATATAATTCAAACATAACGTGATATGATATTTGTGTTTCATTTATTTATATTAATACCTTAATAATTAAATACAAATAAAATATTAAACCTAATTACTTGTAAAGTTTTGTATAATTTGATGTTTAATAAACGGGTCTGTAAGACCCACCCCAACGTCCGTGTAACACTTTTCCGCCCCCATGACGCCGGGTTAATATCATAAAGTTCTTGCGAACATACCCTTTCTTGCTAGTAAAGAATAGTAAATTCAGAATTATCAGATTCTGAAAATCAATTTATTTCTGACAATGAATCGTAGGTATGAACTAAATCATGTTCATTATGAGCCGAAAATCCGTTTTCATTCGGTCACTAAAAATCCCCCCAAAAGAGTAATTAAACAATGCTTACTCGTTTTTAATCAATAGGTATGAAAGTAGCTCATCTTAATTTGTCTGAATGTCCGTTCAACATTTCACAATGAAATTATTCTCAGAAATCAAAATATTGTAATAAATATCGAAAATGCAATGCATTCTTACTTTAATATTTTATGAACTGATGAAATATATACCGCTCTTTATAAAACAGAAAACAGTTTTCTACCTTATATTGAACAGATTTTATTCACAAGAATGAACTCAATATAATCAAGTTCTGATCTCAAAGTAAGCTTAAGTAGCAAACTGCTAAACTTCAAATATCTTAGTAAGAATCGAAGCCCAATCAAAAAACAAATCATATTCTAAGGGCTTATAATTCAATCTAAACAGATAGAAGGTATAGGGCTGATTACCCAAATAAGTTTCGGGTACCTACCTATTAAAAAAAAACACATTAGAACCTCTTAAAATTACTGCTACTATATTTTGCATGTTTGCACCTTCTCTCCGCATTATCTTTTGAATCGATAATCTCAGTCTAATAAAAACCTCATTATCAAATCATTGCGAAGTTTTAGTGATCTAAGCATATCATAGACGGACAGACAAAAGAAACTATTTATTAAAAATCAGACATAAAATGATTCTTTCACGCCATCACATTAAGTAGTTACGTTAAATAAATATCAGCCCGTATCAGTCCACTGCTGGACATAGGCCTCTCCTAATGTTCGTCACTTTGGCCGATCGATAAATAAATGTAATAGCATTTATTATAAATACAGATTGTTCTAACACGGATCAACTACCTCCGAGGAACGAAAGAAAATATACTATCGAGTATTTCCTCGAGAACGATTCATCTGGTAAGCTTTTGTTAAGAATTAAGGCTGCGGCTACACTGAGTCAGAGCGAAGCAGAGCTGAGACAAGCTGTCACATGGCTTGAAATCCATGGATTTTAAACCATGTGATTAGTGAAAATCATTGTAATCCTTTAAGGAATTTCTAGAAGGAAAATAACAATATATTTTATGTCTTGATAAATAAATTTATTTCAGTTTATTTGCCAAGGATTTACTTAGTGATCTTAGCATAACTCAGTGTAAACTGATATTTAGGTACATGCTCTTTCTATAGCAGCTAAATAGGATTAAGATACTTATAAACAACGACACGGAACAAATACAAATATTCATCACATGAATGTTTGCCCCGAGTGGGAATCAAATCCACGACTCTTGGTTCAGAAGGGTCACGACCATTTTTGGCTACCGAACCAGTCGAATATTTATGTGTAAATAAAGAATTTTATGTTGTATTGAATTGTGGCAGAGTCCTTCTTCGCTCTGCTCCGCTCCACCTCAGTGAAACCGCAGCCTAAGTTAGAATAGGCTACCCGTGTCCCTGCAACTTGCTGCCCACTGGTGACACAGGGGGGTTTAGTGGGTATGCCCTCCCTTTTTGGGAGGTGTGAGTCCCACACACCATGCCGCCTCCCCCCGGAGAGGGCATGAAGGTGCCTAATGCATTCCCCTCTTTTAAAAAAAAGGCTAGAATATGAGTGAGTTTCTTCAGTGGCTGCAAAGTTAAGCTGAGGCTAACTAAAGTAAACCAATGATATTATTTTGCTCCACTAATGGCATCTCCGCTCCACTTGAGTGGAGCAGAAGGCTGGAAATTCACACCCTAAAATTGAAAAGATCTTAGCTTATAGTAAACAGTTAAAAAATTTTGAACACAAATAAAAATGCTTCTGTCACCGGATTTCGGAAGGTAAATTTTTTGGTTGTTTGTGAAGAATTCATAGCTTTCTCCTCTTTATCCGGTGATGAATAAGGCATAAAAGTCATCGCCTTGTCTCTTACCGTGGATGTCGTAAAAGACGACTTCTTAAGATTTTATCTTCTTGGCCTGTTATAAGGGAGTACTCTGCCTCGGCGCGTTCTAAAAAAATCTTTCTTATTTCCTCCTTTGTTGCGTAACCTCTTAGTGTCTTATTGGCCCCGTGAGTTGTTTTCCAGAAAGAAATTTCTCAGTAACGGCTCAGATTTAGGTATTTGCCATCATAGTCGTAACACTCCATGTATCGGAAAGAGGGTTAAGTCTTTGACTGCCGAGAAACTAGACACAATAGAAAAACTATTGTTTGCCGGTCACCGGTGACCGGCATGGCGGTCAACGTGTTAAGCCGGTCGAACTGTGTTCAAATCCGCGCGGTGACGGATAAAAATACAAGTAGCCCGTAACCCATTTAGGGACTTCTTCAGCTTTCAGCTTCTCAGCCGTTGATCAGAGAAATCACGAACCGTGAAATACCCATGAAGGGATATGGGATAAGATGATAAGACCAGAGCTATCTTAAATAGTCTGCATGGTGGCAAATGACAAGTGGTTGACTAGGCTAATGTTCGTTGCCGCAGCATCAGACATTAGCAAAGGTAGGGCATAGGGAATCTCCGCTCGAATTGAGCCGCCCGTCCGGAGAAGGACCTCCACCCTACAGAACACCGCAGCCAAATGACCTCCGGGTTGTGTTTCTTCCGGTGAGTAGGGTTCCCGGAGCTCATGGCGGGTAGTCGGGCCGGCATAGTGGTTGCAACTTACAGGTAACTGATCAGTTACTTATCCGTTATCGCAACGACTTGGGCTTCTCTTCCGCTTTCCATCAGGCGTAGGGAAGACACTGCGCTGTGTTAGTATATGAAAATCGGGTTTGAGCATCCCTCATGGATATGTCACCGGAAAATAGCAAGAATCGTAAGTTTATCAACTTCCTAGGTAGTTGATTAACTTTCGGAATATAACAAACGGTAGTTGAAATGTATTATTTAACGCAATGGATTTCAGTTAGTTGATCAATTTACGGTAGCCTGACAGTCATTTAATAATTTACGATTTTGACACAAGTAAAATCGTCCTCAAATGGGCCAATGGTTGCTCAATGTACTATTTAACGGTGCACTATTACCCGTAACTTAGTACACTGTTCCCTGATTGGTTGCCGGGATAACGCCACGTGAGCCATTGAACCAATCAACGGTCACCTCACCTTCGTCAGATGATTTTACGGCAAGATTTTACGGCAATTTACTAAAATACATACGTTAAATAATACATTTCAACTGGCGTTTATTATTTTCCGGAAGTTAATCGACTACCTAGGAAATTGATCAACTTACGATTCTTGCTATTTTCCGGTGACGGACACATTTTTATTATTAAGTAGGTACTTATTGTACTATTTCTAGAAACTAATTTGTTCTGATTGTGCGCAGAGGGACCAAGCCTACGAAACAACCGCATGCGGATAAGTTCATCATCGGAGTTGATCGAGGAGACTGACTACAGCGGAACAGACATGGAGGCTGCCCCACCACAATTTGTGTCTGGTAAGCAACCAATGGGATGTAAGGGAGCGGCCTATCATCTTTTCGCTCCAATGCCTCACCTGCAATGGTACATCCTGTCGAATAACAAACAGGCGCTGGCAACCGACTGGTGGCGGTATAACCATCACATTTGAAGGCGTAGCTAAATACCACAGACTGATGACGGGCAGCAGCTCTGCGATAGTCAAAACCGGCTGCCTGTAGCAATTATGGGCAAGAACTCCAGAGGTTTTCCCAAAGTGGCGAACAATTGGAGAGACCTATGTCCAGCAATGGATGCGATAGTCGAGTAATACGCAGTAATAATAACCCAAGACATGCCGCGCTGGGCCACACAGCGCCACCTAGCCCCAAACTAAGCCGAAGCTTGTACTATGGGTACTAGACAACTGATAAACTTACTTAGATATATTCTTTTTTGTAAATAAATACATATTATACGTAGAAAACACCGACCAATACAAACAGACATGTTCATAAACACAAATGTTTGTACTGTGCGGGAACCGAACCCAACACCCTTGGCTCAGAGGGCAGAGGTCACTACCAAATGAGCCACCGAGCCTGTCAAGTAGTAGGTACCTACAACATTATATTTTCTTTTCGTAGATGCAGTAAATAACAACGTTGTGGATGAAGATCGTGTAATCGTTGAAGAAGAACCAAAACGTAAGCATTATTATTAAGCACTAGCTGTGCCCGCGACTTCATCCGCGTGGAATAGTTTCTTGGGTAGTGATTTTAATGACCCCCAGTGCCTGGCAGCTAGCAGCGGCGCGATGCAGATCTGCGCGCGCTTTATATACCCGCGCAAACGTACAGCAGGCTCGACGTGATTAGTTAAATCGGCGTAACTTTTTTATTTATGGACCGATTAACATGAAACAAACACTAAACGTTAAGGGAAGCTTCCAGCAATATATTAGTGAAAACCGCATCTTAATCGGATACGCGGTTTCTGAGATTAGCGTGCACAAACATACAGACAAACAGACAAACAGACAAAAATTCCATAAATGATTGTTTTGGGTACTATTGTATTAATAAAGGCCTCCCATAATATTTTTTCACATACATATATCTTCCATGTACAGACAGCGATTCGTTACATTTTTATTATATGTATATAGAAGAAGATGTATAGATGTCTTATATAATAATAATATTAATCTAGATGTAAGAGGAGGATGTAAGGGAACTGACGAGGCTCTGGCCACCGACACAATTGTAGGCGTAGCTAAATACCACAGGCCGATGACGGGCAGCAGCGTCACCGGAGTTAGGAGCTGCGTCCTGCGATCGCCAACCCGCCTGCCCAGCGTGGTGATTATGGATAAAGGCTCCAGAGGTTTCCCGAAGTGGCAAACAACTATGATGATGATTAACCTAGACAGGTGATATGTTCCCTGTTATAAATAGGTGTCCGTATAGTTTCCTAATATCAGGAAAAGAGTGGCACCGTTTACCTGGGTACTACTCGTAATAAAACCTACCAAGACGTTTCACATAATGAACACGATTCATGAGGAGTTGGACATATTTTCATGTGCTTTTAATGAATTTGCCAAGAATGCACTAGGGATAATCTAAACTAATATTATAAAGAGGAAAGATTTGATTGTTTGTATGTTTGTTTGTTTGTTTGATACGAATAGGCTCCGAAACTGCTGGACCGATTTGAATAATTCTTTCACCGTCGGATAGCTACAGTATCATTCTGCGCTAAACATAGGCTATATTATACTTTAAAAAAGTTAGGGATCCGTGCTAAAACTCCAATAATGTAACCCAAATTTACCAAAAAGATTTTAATCTACAAAAAAAGAAAAGATCTTACATACTGACGTCTCATGACAACGTTCCCATAGCAACCGAAACTGTTATGACATCTAAATAAATAAATTCTAATATGAAATCGTACTTTCACGTAAAAAGTACTGAAAGGATTTTGATGAAACTTTACAGGAATGTTATTTATGCATCAGTTTTACACACAGGCTATAGATTACAAGGGTATCATACATTTTAGAATTTACAATTTCGACAAAATATGTTACATACTTTTTGAAATGGCCATAGATACTGTCATTTCTTGAATTTCAAAGAAATTGTCATTTTGACATGACTGGTACTGACATCGAAGTAAATACGGAATTATCGGCAATTCACATAAACAAACAGTAAAATAAATATTTGTGAACCGTCGGCTTACTTTCAGGGTAAAATTCTTCGGAAAATACTATAAGCAAATTGCTATAGCTAAAAATACGACCAACTTGAAAACACGCCACCGGTGTTTCCTGCATCAATGCTTGGAGGCTCCTCATTTAGCAACAAATCGGAACAACATTTAGGAATAGTGCACAGTCGAACAGATCTAGCATAATCCGTGAACAAGGCATCCTGAATCATAGTGTCATGAAGCTCTAAGAACTCAAAAAATATGAATGCATTCTTTCAAGGGTTAGGAAGGCTCACATGTATAATAAAAACTGCGATCTGTGCATGCATAATAAATATTTTTCTTTTCTAATCCGATGTTATAATTTCTGTACCCTATACTATGTAACAGTATGTATGTATTTTAGCCTAATAAAATAGTTTTAATTACGCATGGGGTAGAGGATGTGAATTTGTGTTCGACGCACGGTTCGATGTGAGGGATCGGCCTATCATCTTTTCGCTCCAAGTCAACCTCACCTGCCCGTGGTGCATCCTGCCGAATAACAAACAAAGCGCTGGCAGCCGACTCTGGGCGGTATAACCGTCACAGATGAAAGCGTAGCTAAATATCACAGGCCGATGACGGGCAGCAGCGTCACCGGAGCGTGAAGCTACGCCCTGCAATCGCCAACCCGCCTGCCCAACGTGGCGATTATAAAGATCTATGTCCAGTAGTGGACTATAATAGGCTGGTGATGATGAATTACGCATGTCGGAAGAAAATAGCGCTATTAAAGTAGGTATTGCTTTTTGGTCGGCATCATTATCGCTAAATCATTTTCAAGGCAATTTCATGTAGGTACTAAGATGAAAAATGCCTTAGGTTTTGAGTTTACGGCAAGTGGTCAGTTACCTGTCAGTTGCCACTGCCATGCTGGCCCAATCCGATCCCCCCCCCCCCCACATTTCACCGTATTCTATAGGGTGGAGGTCCTTCCCCGGTCCCTCTCCAGACCAGATGGCTCCTGGACTAAAGGGCATGGCTTCAAATCCAACCAGAGGCCAACATGATGTACATCTACATGACCCAAGGGTTAACGGGTAGAGAATGCTCCTAGCATCGAATTTCGCCTGTTGTACCATTTTGTGCAATATAATCAAACGTATTGCGTTTACGTTAACTGCATCACGTATTGCGTTTGTTATGTGTCAAACCATGTTCAGATTTCTCAGCCTTCGAATCGAATATACCTATGTTAATTTTGTTTCTAGCATCCATTAATTTAAGCATTGTAAGCGTGTGTATAGGTAATATTAATTGATAGAAAATATTAGAGGTCCTTCCTAAAACACCAACAATGTATGAAATGTTTAGCTGAAATAATTGATTTATATAAATCTTTTAATACCACTTAAAGTTAGTTTCAACAACGTCTTATTTACTATTGCAGTCATTCAGTGTGTGTTTAGTTTTACTTTATAATGACAGATGGCGCTGTCCCACTTTAGTCCGCGCAAGCGTTGTGATTTTGCCAATGCTTAAGAGGTCAACTCGCCGAGTATTCGACGCTTTGTTGACTGTTGTCACTCCCGGTTTCACTCTTTTTAATTTTTGAAAAGTCCATTGTTGGGCTTAATTTTATACATATCACCGTAATTTTAATAAATACCGTTAGATTATTATTTATAATCCACTAGCTGCTGCCCGCGGCTTTGCCTGCGTTTGCGTGGACATCGGTTTGTCATGAAGAGCTTCCTCTGTCATAATATCATGTACGCTTCTTTGTCTCTTATTTTATTACACGCACTTACAAATAGATGCTAGAAAGAAGCCACACGTAAAAATAGCGTCTGTCTGTCTTCTATTTTTTAATTATTTCATACTGAGCGCCCCTGAGAATATTCGGTGATGGTCAATTTTTCATTTACTTACATGAGATTACATTGAAAGTTATTTACCGGTAAAATTAATAAGATTTTTTTATTTTTAGGTGGTACCTCACTATGTACATGTATGTTTTACATTTGAAGTATCACGTCGACCAAAACGCGACCACTTGGCCGGTGTATGAATCCTTACTTACTTTAGAGCGAATTTGCACTTGTGCAAGAGTTGAAGCGAAGAAAATAGTGGTGTTATTTGTCCTGACAGACGGCTGTCCTCCTAGAAGGCTACGTCTCCTAGCCTCCCTAACTTTCTTACCTTTCAGCCATGACCCATCCTTTCACCACTATTATTTTCTCCAGCAATCATTTTCTAGGGTCAGACGTATGACCGATAGATTATGTTATAAGGAGGCAGCAGAAACTAAGTTAAGCAGTACAGATACGCTCCTTTACGTAAGATTCGCAATTGGCTTCTCCTGCTCTTATCGAAATCATCATCATCATCATCAGCCTATTGCAGTCCACTGCTGGACATAGGCCTCTCCAGTTGTTCGCCGCCTAGGGCAAACTTCTGGAGGATATACCCATAATCGCCACGCTGGGCAGGCGGGTTGGCGATCGCAGGGCGTAGCTTCTTGCTCCGATGACGCTGCTGCCCGTCATCGGTCTGTGGTATTTAGCTACGCCTTCTATCGTGATGGTTTTACCGCCACCAGTCGGTTAGCCAGAACCTCGTTTGTTGTTCAGCAGGATGCACCACGGGCAGGTGAGGATGGCTTGGAGCGAAAAGGTGATAGGTCGCTCCCTTACATCCCTTATCGAAATGCTTCTGCCCAATTTGACTATATTGCCGCCCTAACCCGCGATGATGTTAACAGGAAGGGGTCTGCTAAAGCTAGCCTGTCGAACCTCAAGAGGCATAGTCAGGCCCCTCTTTCCCACTGGGCACTATGGGCACATGCCCAGGGCCCCGTGATCGAATGGGGCCCCCTAGTTCCTGCCAGACTACCAAATGATAACTGATATTTAGGTCATAGGGGCCCCATTGGGTTATGTTTTGTCTTGGGTTATTATACTCGTACATACATGCAAGTATTGCACCCGTGCGCAGCCGGGGCGGGTTGCTAGTACATATATATGTCACCGGAAAATAGCAAAAGTTGATCAATTTCCTAGGTAGTTGATTAACTTTCGGAATATAACAAACGGTAGTTGAAATGTATTATTTAACGCAATGGATTTCAGTTAGTTGATCAATTTACGGTAGCCTGACAGTCATTTAATAATTTACGATTTTGACACAAGTAAAATCGTCCTCAAATGGGCCAATCGTTGCTCAATGTACTATTTAACGGTGCACTATTACCCGTAACTTAATACACTGTTCCCTGATTGGTTGCCGGGATAACGCCACGTGAGCCATTGAACCAATCAACGTTCACCTCACCTTCGTCGGATGATTTTACGGCAAGACCCCGTAAAATGATCAATTTACTAAAATACATACGTTAAATAATACATTTCAACTGCCGTTTATTATTTTCCGGAAGTTAATCAACTACCTAGGAAATTGATCAACTTACGATTCTTGCTATTTTCCGGTGACATATATATATATTTGTACATAATTATGTATGTGCCTAAAGCAATAGGTAATAATAATAAATATAAAATTTATAATGTAAAATAGTAGATGTAGATAGATTAAGTTATAGTAATAGTATAGTAGTGTAAGTTTAAGGATGGCTGTTATCGCATTGGGTTATACCTGTAATGGTAGCATAAGGTTTTTAAATAAATAAAATAATAAAAAAAAAGATCACTAACCGGCCTGCCAAGCGTGGTGAAGACAACTCCCTACATCAACGTTGAGAGTCATTGTCATTTTGGGACCCCTAAGTCCAGCAGTGGACATTTGCAGGCTGATGATAAATGAGATAGTTATCGACAAAAGTGAGATATAAGTCAATGCATCTGTTAATGTTTATGACTATAGCCCGATGGCTCATTTGGTAGTGACCTCTGCCTTTTGAGCCAAGGGCCGTGGGTTTAATCCCCGAAAAGTACAAACATTTGTATGCATGAACATTTCTGTTTGTCTTGGTGTGGTCGTTTATACTGTACTATGTACGTTTACTATGTACCTATAATAAGTATGTATTTATATACGAAAATAAAGTTCGGCTTAGTTTGGCGCTGTGTGGCCCAGCGTGGCATGTTTTAGGTCATTTATTATTATTTTAGAGGTGTGGTTTATGTAATATAATATTTTTTGCCCCCAGCCCTCGTCTTGAGCTCTCCGCCTAGAGCCAGACGTCTTAGTAAGTATTTTTAATTACTTAATTTTATGTTAAAACTAGCAGTGCCTGCGACTTCGTCCGCGTGGAATAGATTTTCATCCCCTATTTCATCCCCTTGGGGGTATAATTGATCAAAATCCTTTCTTAGCGGATGCCTACGTCATAACATCTACCTGCATGCAAATTTTCAGCCCGATCCGTCCAGTGGTTTGGGCTGTGTGTTGATAGATCACTATGTCAGTCAGTCAGTCACCTTTGAGTTTTATATATTTAGATGACCCCCAGATGTATGAGTACAATCTTCCGATGTTCAAAGCGAAAGTGAACCGAATCGCTTACCATCGTATCTTGCTCCTGACTAATCGTTTACCATTTTTTAACCGACTTCAAAAGAGGTTCTCAATGCGACTAATTTTTTTATGTATGTAACAAACATACCTACGTCTCCGGAAATTGTGAACAGATTTGTAAAATTGTTTTTTTGTTCACAAGCGTGTCCTTCTTAGTTGGTTCCATTGTCACCATTCGGTTTTTTTGCTAAAAATATAATTATTTAATTAATTGATTTTTATTTTCAAATATTTTTTTTATATGTATTTTCTATTGCACGTGTTATAAAACTTAAAAGATTACGCAGAGAGATCCGATGATCAACATGACGTCACACACAATAGAGTTCTAGAGGTTTCCGCTTACGGTGGCAGGGTTTACCCGCCTGGCTGACAAGCAACGTACACTAGGCGCAACACTGTAAAGTCACTTCGGTCGCGTATTTCAGTTTCAAAGATCTTTATTTCATAATAAATATACAGTAAATATACAGGTCGCGTATTGGGAATGGTATAAAATTATATGTTATTTTCTCATCTGCAGGTTATCAGACGTCAGGCGAAACTCAACCTAGCACATCTGGTAATATACCTATATAATTTTTGTAAAATGTTTCATCATCATCATCATCATCAGAAGCGGCAGTCCCCTGCTGGACGGAGGCCTCTCCCAAAATACGCCATTCTGCACGATTAGCAGCCACACTCATCCAATGAGGGCTACCGTTTTTGTAATCACCAGAGGGCGCCACTGTATAGTGAGGTCTTCGGGCATAGCTGCTAATGATTGTTTTATGCATGTGATGACTGTTTGTTCGTTAAAAGAAGGAGGACATAAGTTTCCAAAAGGCAAAACTGTTTGATAACGGTTAATAAACAAACCAGTGAACTAGCTTTTCTTTCAGACCGCTAAATCATTTTCTCGGCTCCGCTTTTAAAGCGCAGACAATCATTGAGCCGTGTCACATATTTTTCAAAATTAATGCCAGCTATGCCAAAATTGCACAAAATTATTTAATTTTCCCAAATAAACTCGTTTAACCCATTCCACCCCCCCATTTTAGGGAAGTGGGGGGTTAGAAAGGGGCAAAACGTTCCCTATGTGACTTTCCATCCCTTCAACTATCTCCACTTAAAAAATAACGTCAACTCGTCCCTCCGTTTTGCCGTGAAAAATAGACAAACATGCAGACAGACACACTTTCCCATTTATAATATTAGTATGGATGTTTATTTATTTTCCCATCTGCAGGTTGTCAAATGTCGAACGAACCAAAACCGAGGAGTTCTGGTAAGTTATCCTTGTAATACATAGGATTTGTATAAAAAATAACTAGTTAATAACTTATTAATGCAGTATAGTTAGTAAATTTCTTTCGCTTTTATGTTTAATTTCAATTAAAATACTTTTGTTAATGATAAAATAACTAACTGTGTGGATAAGTACTGTTAAAAGGAGATTCCAAACTCAGCTTATTGTAAAACTAACTTTGTTAGTGAATTTAAGCCTAGACAGACGCGCACTGGTGAATTTTTGTCACCATGACAGTCGTTTCATCTCTTTTGCACGTTTAAAATGAGAAGAAGTGAGATATCTCTCTCACAATCTATGTGATTTGTGCCTGACGAAACTTTTTGTACCTACCTACAGATTGTTAATAAAATTAAGAATTTTTATTATTATTTTATTATCTGTCACGGTGACAAAAAGTCACCAGAGCGCGCCTAGCCTAAGGCTTTTTTCAATAAGTTTTCTGTTGCCCTTTGTTTTCTATCAGGCAAGGAAACGCCACTATATATATAATTATATGTAAATATATGTGTATTTTCCTCTCTGCAGGTTATCAAATGTCGGAAGAACCACAACCGAGCACATCAGGTAAGTAAGATCAATTTAAAAAAAATATTGCAAACCTGTGGTTAATACGACTTGATCTTGTAATATATAATTATTTTCTATATAAAAAAATGGCCGCAACGGTTTAGGCTTTTTTTTAATTTTCTATCAGACAAGGGAAAACTACTTTGTATAAAATATATGTCATTATCATCGTCAGCCTATCGCAGTCCACTGCTGGACATAGGCCTCTCCAGTTGCTCGCTACTTAGGGCAAACATCTGGAGGGATTAAAAATACATTTTCCAAGCATTTTATTAACTCCATTATTATCTTCCCAACAGAATTGTCTGCAGGATACGAGCCCCTAGTTGAAACTTCTAGCAGTATCCTGTTACCGGGTAATTGTTTCGATTTTCTTTAGTCTAATGACATCAAGTACCACGTAAGGACTAAGAAGTTCCGGTATAATAGGTCAAAGAACGTCACTGGGTATTTCTGTCAAGAAATTCTTCTTCACAGGCTTCACTCAGCAGGACTCACTGAAAACCAGCGCCGTGGCTTCTACGGGAGCCACGGCCTAATGCCACAGATTAATAAATACGAGTAGTTACTGCTAATGCTGAGTGAGGCCCTTTTGTTTTGGACGTCGCAACGGCCTTGTCCGGTCTAATTATCATGTACCTATTATGTATTTATCTTTGTTTATGTTTTAGCATAATGTCTGTCAACTGTGTACGTTGTGATGTCCAATAATAATAAACGTTTTTCTATTTCTAAATTACTCAGTTAAAGTCACGGAGTCAGGATATCTTAATTGTAATCAGATCTGCATCTACTTGACCCCTCTATTTTGCATATATCCTCGGTTGTTTGGTAGATATCGCTTTCGGCGATAAGACCGCCTACATCGTGGCCTACATTATACCCGCCGCCGTTGGTTCTGTGCCTGATCTCTCTCCGGATGTGTCTAAATAGTTTGACAATAGGGTCGGGACCATAGTGTCCTGTAGGATTATGAGAGCAAAGGAGACAGCGCAGCCGTGTTTGCGCACACACTATGCACTTTAGTATTATCTGCGTACTTAGCTAGTCTAGAAATCAGCTAGAATAATCGTATCTACAGGCTAGCCGCACAAAATGATTGATTTTGTTTAGATTTGGCATATAAAATACGTCATTTCCAATATAAATTCTGTGTACACTAGTATCTAATGTACACAGAAATGTATTTAGCTAATACAGCGGTCACAGAAATGAGCATGCTAACTTATCTACTTATAAATTCTTATATATATAAGATCTTAACTGTTCTTTGTCTTTTCCATAGCATTATTGTCTTCAAGACTCGACCCTCCGCCGGGCCCAGCGGGTCGCCAACTGGCAGGTAATTGTTAACACTACAAGTCTGTCGTTGCGTCCCCGCCGGCGGGGACGTATCGACTCCTTCTCGTCCCGACCTCGAAATGCACGCAACAGGTCGCTTCTTCCCCTCAATAGGGACCGTAGGGCTTCCATGAAATACAAATTATACCGTTGAGCGTATACCAGCAAGCAGCGAATCCCACAGTTTAGCCACTAGAAAAGAATGATGATGTAGATTGATCTGGCGTTGCGGTGTTTATGGACTGAAGAGACCAATCACTTACCATCAGGTGACCTTCAAGCCCGTTTGTCCCCCCCTGTCATAAAAACATTGTCATAATAATGTTAGTCAGATCGATTAACATTTCGAAGTGAATTACATTTGTATTTATTTACGTACTCGTATGTGACTATTATTGTTTTAAAATAATAAGATGTATTTTTTTTTGTAGCTGACCATCTTCTGCAACGTCAGAATGCAACTTTGGGTAAGCAAAGCATTTTATTTTGTACTTTTACATTTCATAAATCTTTTTATGTTTTTATATATAAATATTGATTTACAAAAAAAAATATTTAAGTAAGTTTATCAGTTGTTTAGTACGGTAACCTTCTAGCTACGGCTTAGCTTGAGGCTAGATACCACTGTATGGCCCAGAGTGGCATGTCTTGGTATTTTTTTTTATTAAAAAATTAGAAAGAATTTACAAACAAGCCGTGCCGTCTCAGAATATCCCAAATATTAAATAATATTCTGCAATTGTAATCAGTTTTTGTAAATTTTCTGTTCTCTGCTTTCCTTCAAATAGGATCGGATTCCGATGAACAGGGTAAATATCATTAACAATCATCATCATCATAATCATCCGGCTGCAAACGTCCACTGCTGGACATAGGCCTCCCCTAATGATAATTGTCATTTGGGAAGATTTGCCTTAGTCACCACCCTTGGCAGGCGGGTTAGTGACTGCAGTAAGTTTTATTTGTATCCAGGTAAAACCTGCTGCCTGTACCCTAATATTTCCAATGTCGTCTTCTATGATACCCACGATGAGATGGGGTCCTGTTCTAAATCCGATTATTATCAGTCGCACATTTTAGCCATAGTGAAATTTAAATTGAGCTATATAGTGTGGTGTATCTTTGTCAAACTCTAACTCTTCCCTAAGTGTGACGCTGTGATTGTTTGAAAATAAGCCGTAATCTTAACTAATATTATAAAGCCGAAGAGTTTGTTTGTTTGAACGCGCTAATCTCAGGAACTAATGGTGCGAATTGAAAAATTATTTTTGTGTTGACTAGACCATTTATCGAGGAAGGCTTTAGGCTATATAACATCACGCTGCAACTATTAGAAGCGAAGATTTAATGGAAAATGTGAAAAAACGGGGAAATAATAACTATTACACGCGGACAAAGTCGCGAGCACAGCTAGTCTTCACTAATATTATAAAGCCGAAGATTTTGTTTGTTTGTTTGAACGCGCTAATCTCAGGAAATACTGGTCCGAATTGAAAAAATCTTTTTGTCTTAAATAGACCATTTATCGAGGAAGGCTATTTAGGCTATATGATATCACGTTGCAACTATTAGGAGCGAAGAAATAATGGAAAATGTAAAAAATACGGAGAAAAAATAACTAGTCGAAGTCGCCAGCACAGCTAGTCCTTGATACATTTCAGTGGCACAGCTATCCAACTATTTATTGTCATTGTTACACACTTTCTTTTTATCTTTTTCTTACTCATTCAATTTTTTTTACAGACGTTGAACATCCTCCCACCGTGTATACAGTCTATAAAGGTAATAATTTCTTGTATTAATTACTCTCTCTCTCTCTCTCTTTCTTAATCTTTAGCGCTGCATCATACTTATCATTAATCATCTAACATCATGTTTATTGTCTAAGTTGCTGTAATGTCTAATTAGGTAATATTAAGACATCTTATCTCTTTTGCAGGCCCCTCATTTTATCCGATTCAACCGTACCAGCCAGGTGAGTACATAATAATAACTTATATATCCGTCGTTAATATACTTAAAGTTATCATCAATATACTTTAATTGTTAACCCGCACTAAATACACTGTATGTACAAAACGCTAAATGATTTATCCTTGATTCATAAAATTTTAAATGCGTTCGGTGAGGACGATGCTCACAGTACTATGTGAAATCATACAAAACAAATTTAAGCTCAGTTAGTTTCGTCTGGGGCGGGCGGGTTCTTTTTATCCGGTGGAAAATTCCTTTACTTCCCCGTAACTCGGGAGTGTGACGGGATATGTTGAAATCAAGCGGGCAGAGTCCACTTTCAGCGCCTTTATTAATTTAAAGATTCAGCACCTGTCTAAAATATCTATGGATACTGAAAGTACTGAATGCGCAAGAACTGTAAAACATGGACTATTGCCTCAATAAAGCCTCGCAGAATCGGCACCTAATGTAGGTGGGAGACAGGTAGCACCCTGGAATACCACGGTCTATAGTAGTCTGGAGATATATGACTCCAAGATACCAGCACTGCCTGCCTACAACTAGCACCCGCCACGTAGGGAAGGGAACAATTAAGCGACTATATTTCACTGGTTTCATATATTCAAAATTTAAGAGCATCTCTCTTGTCCGTGGAAAAACTTTCTTATTCCATTCTTCTTCTTCTTGTACTGGTCACACTTTTATAAACCCAATCCACCAGCTTCTTTATTGTATTAGGAATTTAGATGAGTATATGAAGTCAAATATGTTTATATCTTTTAGAACTTGCATCCACGGACGAACCTCAACCGGGACCATCAACAGGTATTTATAACGCCTTAATTCAGGGGTTCTAAAAGTATGCACCGCGGCGCCCTGGGGCCTCATGAATAGTGGCAGGGGCACCGCGAAGACATATGCACTATAACTATAAATAACCACGTCTCAAAACGTACTTTTTAGTAAGCCACGAAAGTTAACAGTTCTGTTTAACCCTTAACGTATACAAAAATTTAAAAAACCGGCGATTGAAAAGGAGTAACTATCGAGTTTCTTATCGGTTATTCTCTGTAGAACTCACTTTATGACTTTACGTACACGGCGGTAGCATAATTTGTGTATTTTACTTGATATCAAGTAGTGCTTATTTTAAGTCTACAAATGAATAGAGATATTTTTCATTCTAATGAATAAAACACAATGTTTTCGAAACGCACGGCGCTATCCGGTCACGGGTTGGTTCTGAGTGAGGCCCTTCTATATATTTTGTTGGGAGTGAGGCCTGTTTACGTAGGTACATGGGAGTAAGTATCACGTGTAAGGCCCCTTTAAGTGCATTGTGCTGAGTGAAGCTATTTTAATTGTATTATGCTGAGTGAGGCCCTTTTATGTATCTTGGACGTTACAGTTTTGTCTGGTCATTTGGTCTCGAATATACATATAATATGTAAGAAAAAAATAATTTAATCCAACGGTAAATTTGACAATTAAAAGTACCTACAATAAAAAAGGAAAATTATTACACAACAACAATAAAATTTGTCTATTAATTTGGATAAAATACTAAATTTTCAATTCACAGCAAATTATGTTGTGAACAAACAAAATATTCTGGTAAATGCCAAAACATAACAAAAATCCGAAAATAAATCAGCGTGCTTATTTTTGTTTCCACGATTTATTTACTATTACAGTGAAATTAAGGATTTGCCTGGTTTAATAAAGATTACCAAAATATCGGTGAGTATTTATTATTGTTGCTATTTTATTCTGCAATGGCGTTGTAACGTGTAATTCAATAATACTTTTCCAATAGAAAGACTTATAACGTCATGATTCGACAATTCTATGAATGCGCTTTTTAATATGGACAAAATGTATTTTAGTTTGAAAATCCCGTTGTGTCATTATTACGTAGCTAAAATATGAGTGTTTAATTATTAATTTATGTAATGCGTAAATGTTTAAATAATGTTTTGAGCTTGGTAACCAGATCAGCGATTGATTTAAAAGTACCAGGAGCGCATGAATACCTGAAGATGAGAAATCGATGACTAAATCTTCTTGATAACCAACGTTACTTGAGTTAAAACAACCTACCTACAGACTTCCTTTGTGCTTATACGCTCCTAGTTCTTTTCACTCATTGATTAATTATGTTATGATTAAAATTGGAAATTTTGCAACATTGATTTTCTGCGATTAAAAGGGGTGGCGGTGGCAACTGACAGGCTGGTTGGATTACTTGTTAATTGTCACAGCGACTTGGGGTTCTCTTTCGCTTTCCATCAGGTGTGGGAATTAAAGGCTCGGTGGCTCAATTGGTAGTGACCCCTGCCTTCTGATCCGAGAGTCGTGGGTTCGATTCCCACCCGGGACAAACATTCGTGTGATGAACACTTGTGTTTGTTCCGCGTCTGGGTGTTAATATTTGTATTTAAGTATTTATTTGTGGTACCTTCGTTGTTCTGATACCCATAACACAAGTGCTTAAGCTACTTACTTTGGGATCGGAGCAATGTATGTGATGTCGTCTGATATTTATATTTATTTATTTATTTAAAGAATGGTGTGCTAAGTACTATAAAAGTAAGTAAATTAATGTCTTAATTTTATTTTTCAGGAGGTTTGTGATAACTTTTGCTGATGGTGAATTAAGCAT
Organism: Conogethes punctiferalis; assembly: GCA_031163375.1. NCBI lineage: Eukaryota > Metazoa > Arthropoda > Insecta > Lepidoptera > Crambidae > Conogethes > Conogethes punctiferalis. The sequence goes on along the minus strand of CM062101.1, from coordinate 9,139,226 downwards.
GGTTAATTAAGGCAGATGTTGTATGTACGAACGTTACTTTAGATAATATCTATTATAAGTAGTATCCAACTATACTTTATTATCTTTTTAGTTCATACAATTAGTGTTTGCATAGGTGTATTTACAACTATTCACGTGTTAAAATATAGGCGGCTTTCATCATTTGCTTGTGAGGTTCCTGGTAGCTATCTGAGAGGTAACGAACTTACGCTTGTAGTTATCTTACGGTTTAGTTACTAAAGCTATCAGGGACTTACCGGTAAATGGCAAAAACTGACTTCTGTTTTATATCAATTTAAATGAGAGACTTATCCATATAACTTATTCACCCTCAATTATTAACCACTAGCTGTGCTCGCGACTTCGTCCGCGTGGAATAGTAATTTTTTCGCCGTTTTTTTTTACAATTTCCATTATTTCTTCGCTCCTAATAGTTGCAGCGTGATGTTATATAGCCTAAAGCCTTCCTCGATAAATAGTCTATTCAACACAAAAATAATTTTTAAATTCGGACCAGTAGTTCCTGAGATGAGCGCGTTCAAACAAACAAACAAACATACTCTTCAGCTTTATAATATTCGTTAAGATTAACTAGGCGCGCCATTAAAGAGTCTGCAGTTACCCCAAATTGATAGGTATGAAATAATAAGAAACAATTAAATTACTTATCAACATTTATTGCTTTATCTACTTATTTCTTATGGCACTTTTAGCAAAATACAAAAATTAGATGTTATAGTAAAGAAATATGTTTTTCGTAAGTAGGTACGAGTATGTTCAACAATTATCACTTTGCACTTATTGCATTTTGCAGTCGTTTTGTTGTCGCCTTTTCGTGGACAAATGTAGCAAGTTCCTCTTTTTATTGAGTGCAATCTAGTGTTAGACGTTGAAGGAGTCGCAACTTCAGGTTCAGACAATCACTTTTTCAAAATATTAGGCACTCGCACTTATCTATTTGTTCTGGTCGAAGACTCTGCTTCTTTGAGCCATAATAAAATAATTCTGTGAAAAATAAAGAAGTAACTGTTAAAAAAAATAATGAACTAAACTAGTCGCCGTAGTTTATATCGAGAAAAAGCAAAACGTAATGATCAAATACATTAAAACATATTTAAAAGGCCGGCAGCGACCCTAAACTCGGTTAGAGCTGCGGGTGTCCATGGGCGGTGTCGACTGCTTACCATCAGGCATCACACTTGCTCGTCTGCCGCCTCTCGCATAAAAAAAAAAAAAAAACACAATTTTGTATTTTATTTAACTCTTTAATTGTATAAATGATGAACGTTATATTATATTTTTGCAATTGTCAATATAAGGTGAAAAACATGCTTTAAATACTAAAGAATACAAATAATACAAGAATATTTAATTTACTTACCTAAATTTTATTTACACTATAAGTCCTCAACCCCCTCAATAAAGTAACTACTATTAAACTCCTGGGCACGAGCATTCCCTGAATCGAGTTGTTCAATCTCTGGGAAACGGTCACGTTGTACATAATATCTAACTTTGTTAATAGTGTTTTATCAATAGATGTCACTATCGCCAGTTACATCGCGAAAGCATTGTGATTCGACAACTCTATATATAGGTACGGCGTTGACAATAAATTTGTCTTTTTTTCGAGCAAACGGAGTTTTATTTAGAGTGATGATGATGATGATGATGATGATGATGATGATGATGATTCGAGTGGGAATGGAGAGTTAGGAAGCTAGCTAAAAACCGCACCGGGCCGACCGCGTAAATAAGTCAAAAATAACTTAGGTAACTGAAATTAAAAATAAGGTCACTTGAGGTCACGGCGACCCCGCGCGCCTAAAAAGGGTAAACAATATTCTATTCTATTTTTCAAGAAAACTTTCCTCAATGAAACTGAATATTCGCAAATAATGCAAAATAATAAGATGATCAAATCTTGCAGCCTTGAAATCAAATGAAATGAAATGATGGCTGACTGACTTGATGGCTCATTTGGTAGTGACATCTACCTTCTCCTGCCAAGGGTCGGGTTCGATTCCCGCACAGTACAAACATTTGTGTTCATTAACATGTCTGTTTGTACGATCTCGTATTGGTATGGGTGTTTACTATATCAGTCACGGAAGGGACAAATGAGAGGCATTTATGGGGCAAAAATACGCGATCCGTTCAACGAACGATCGCTTTCGTTTTTTGTAGTATAGGGCCCCTTTTTACAGATATAATATTTAATAGTGACCAGCTCTCGCTTCACTACGGGTGTTTCAGATAAACATTTCATTAGTGTAATCTTTGCACATACACACATACAAAAAATATACAGATATAAGTCTTTCCTCTTTATGATATTAATACTATTTTTTATTATATAAAAATGAATCGCTAAATTTCTCCTTTTTTTAATGTTCATTGAAGTTCAAGGATGGTTTTTACGGCGAGAAAAATTCGAATAATTGGAATCGAAACCGAGGGTAACATCGCGCGTTTTTCAAATTTTAGTTTCTTATAATAACTGTTTATATCTAGTTTGAGTCTCCAAACAGCCGTCTTATTTGGTCACCGTCCGATACACCGCTCATTTGGCAGACAATCAGCCGCTCATTTTATGTTTAATGAGGATAAGACTTTAATTTCCTTAGTGAATGTATTATGCTTTAATAGGAATATTTGCCAAAAGTATTTCGCCGTGTTTTATAATTGATTTTGTTTATTTACTTATTAATAGATAATCCTTTTGAATAAGTCTCTCGTTAACCTAATATTTAAAAAATGTATTATAAAAGTCGTAAAGCCCAATCTTCCAGACACAATAGATAGAATAATAGAATTTGGATCATATGAGGACGTTGGGCCTTACGAGTTAAATCAGTGTTTCATGTTCGCCACAAAAATTGTTACTAATTTTTAGAATGTGTCTTATAAGTTGTACTAAGGTTCGCTGCATTTACTCGTATATGTAGGCTGAATTGTATGTCGTCTTATTTTTTATGCTGATTTAATCAAATTTTAAGTAAGATTGTAATATCTATACTATAGGGCGAAGTTTCAGCTGTTTTACAGACGGCTATACATTGCATATTCCATTCGCTTAATTTTTAACGGTATATAATTTATACTACAGGAACATAATAATTTGATTCATTAATATCATACTTTATTGACGGGTATCGTCATCGTCATCGTCAAGTTTTGAAAGAAAGAAAGAAAAATTTATTGACCTACAAAATGATACAGAGACATTACTTAAATACTAACAGATATCTACAAACAAGTCACAATTAGTGGTATTAAAAAAGATAATAAATAATAATAATGAGAAATATATAATGTCAAGAATATAATGCGCAGGCCAATAGGCTCCCCCTCAGAATAATGCTGCCCCGGCGCGGTATAGGTGTGCGCCGCGCCGCAGCAGCGCTGGTATTCTGGCGGAGCCATAATATAGGACGTTTTTATTATTTTATGACAGGAAAAACAAGTGCCAGGTCTTATAAAGCCTCGCAAAAGATTTTCCTATGTTGTTTGTGATTCTCGGATCATATATATACAATCCGAGAATCACAATAATCCCGCGATGTAAAGTACGCGCAGCGCCATCTCTTGATGTGTGGCGGAACTAATGCGGGATGCGACGCTTGCGCGCCGCTGCTTGGGATAACGTGCTTATGGTTGGAGTTGTTACAACGTATAAATAACTAAACATATTTAGCAGCATTAAATGGGTTTGACACGGATTCAACCATGGTTCCAAACACATTGTGAAATCGATACTAAATAACTGTCAAAAAGAATATAGACGAATGGGCTAACTTTAGTTGTAAAACCTTTGAAAGCATAATCAACATGTATGAGATTCGCATGTCGCATGTTTATAAGTGTTACTAACATGTATGTTTGTATATGTATGATTTTTTTCCATCACTACGACTTATCCTCTGTTTGCAGAACGCACCCTGCGCGCCGTACGTCACTACGACGCTAGGTTACCTTGTGGCCAGGGGAAAATATTCCTGGACGGACCAGATGCGTATGTTCTCTGGCTAAAAGATGATGAGAAATTCCTGTATCGGTTCCCCAATGAAGATACAATTGCTAAGTGAGTACTGGCGCTTCTTAAATATTTTTTACGGCTTTTCTTGAGTAACTTGACCAGTTTTGATTTTACAGTAGAACCGTAAGGACTAGAAGTAATTTTGCAACCCAACTTCCACGGCCACTGACAAGTGATTTAGTAACTTGTCCGTTGCCATAGTGACTTGGGCTGGGCCTCTCTCTCGCTTAACATCAAGCGAAAGCTGCTGTGTTATTAAAAGAAAACTGTATGGGATGGGTATGATAAGGACCGGCATGCCTGTTGCAACTGACAGGTGATATGGTGACTCATTTGTGACCGCAGCGGTTTGGGCATTTCATTCGCATCCCACCAGGCTAGCATGCTAATGTCTGTCTGTCGCGGTAGTTCTGGGTCCCATGACACCGCCCTCAAATGCGCTCGACGAAAGGACCGGGGTTTTTAGTGGGTAGTGCAGTCCACCCGTTCCTGAGGGCGGCATGAGTCCCACATACCCCGCTACTTCTACCGGGTAGGAGGGATGCGTAAAAGCATTGACAGGCTCGGTGGCTCATTTGGTAGTGACCTCTGCCCTCTGAGCCAAGGGTCGTGGGTTCGATTCCCGCACAGTACAAACATTTGTGTTCATGAACATGTCTGTTTGTATTGGTCTGGGTGTTTTCAATGTATAATATGTATTTATTTACAAAAAAAAATGTATCTAAGTAAGTTTATCAGTTGTCTAGTACCCATAATACAAGCTTCGGCTTAGTTTGGGGCTAGGTGGCGCTGTGTGGCCCCGCGTGGCATGTCTTGGGTTATTTATTTATTTATTTATTTTCCCGTAGAAAAAAAAAGGATAATGTCTGTCTGTGACCCTTTAACAAAAATGTATGCCTACGTTTGAAGGTTAATAGACCTTTTCGTTTCAGGGCACTAAATCCCAACAACATATACGGGACGTCTTGCGTGGACGATCAGCACTGCTACGACGACACGTCTCTCTTCCTGCCCAAGGTCGCCGATGAGGACGCGGGCTGGTACCGATGCAGGGTGCACTACCAGGGCTCGTCCTCGGTGGACTACGTCATCGAGTTGAAGATTGTTGGTAAGCATTGCATTTTATACCTATTATACACCACAGAAACGTAGTAGACTTTAGCGGGACCCCATGTTCTTGGGGGCCTCAGGAACAGACTCGCTAATGCATATTTATTTCTCATTATAGCCACTTCTAATTTTGGCTGATTCTCATTATGGCAATTTCTCATTATGGTCACTTCTCATTGTGGCCATTTCTCATTATGACCCATTCTAATTTACGCTACTTCTCGTGTAGGTACCTACTGGCTATTCTGCTTACAGGTCCAACGGATTTTCCCACCTTAGAATACCACAACACAGAATGGCATTAATGTTAGAACAGTTTTATGTGCGTTAAATGCAAAGCCCAATCTTACATTATAATCAAAAATTTCTTTAGTTTCGGACAGATGCCAATACACCTCATTAACTTAACGTTCAATAAGCCTCCTAAATGTTTATATATCTTATTACCAGAATAACTCGCAATAATACTACCTACCTAATTTGAGCCATATACTGTGCTATTGTTTCGATAGTTCGAATTTCGGACGTTTGGACAGGGTAAAATAAAATACGGAATCGCTACGCAGGAAATATCGAAAGACCATGGGAAGGTATAATACTCCAGTACAATGTTGGGCTGCAAGAATTCGCTTTGTCTGTCCTGCATACATTCAGTCTAGGTACACGTTTTGGGCGTATTTACACTACGCGTGTTTTCATCATGGAAGTTTTGTACGTAGTACTTAATACTTCCATGGTTTTCATACAAACTGAGATATTATGTTCGTACAATTTTTAAAAGTCCTGCTGTGCGGTGCGCGTCGAAGTGCGAATCTGTTAATCGCCTTATACCTTGTCCGACATTTTATTTTTTTGCACAACATGCCTATCAAGTACCGAATATTAATTTTTACGGAATAATGTAGGTACTAAAGTAATGTCGTACTTTATGAAGAATCCGATGAATTTGCCACATTATTAAGTTAATAGAGAAACTTGATATGGGTCTAAACTTAATACATTGCGTGCTAAGTCCGATTAAATTTTCAGATCCCACTGGAACTCCCAAGATCTTCGACGAAAACGGAGTCCACATAACTACACCGTACATTGGACCCCTTACTTTGGGCTCCAATCTCACGATGATCTGTGAAGTGAACATTAGTAAGTTCCAACTGTTATTTTTATTCATTTAAATGTTACGCAACACTAACACCTAATTACACATTATATCTAAAACGATTCTCTGAAAAGAGATATAACAATAGCCTTTATTTCCTAGTACCTACTGAGATAAATTAATATTTCCTAATTAAATTATAAACAGTTAGCATTTTAGTACAGACTTGGGTTTGTATCGCTTTCGCACATCATATGCCACATCTTTTGGCAAGGGATGTAAGGGAGCGAGGTATCAGGGATGTAAGGGAGCGAGCTATCACCTTTTCGCCCCAAGCCATCCTCACCTGCCCGTGGTGCATCCTGCCGAACAACAAACGAGTCTCTGGCAAACCGAATGGTGGTAAAACCATCACGATAGAAGGCGTAGCTAAATACCACAGACCGATGACGGGCAGCAGCGTCATCGGAGCGAGAAGCTACGCCCTGCGATCGCCAACCCGCATGCCCAGCGTGGCGATTATGGGTATATCCTCCAGATGTTTGCCAACAAATGGAGAGGCCTATGTCCAGCAGTGGACTGTGATAGGCTGATGTTGATGATGATTTATCAAAAATCTTTCTAATGCTGACATTGATGCACTCAAACAAAAAATAGTTAGCTATCATACTAAACGCATTATCAGTATTGAGCGTGTGACATAGCGGACCGTGAAATTCCTACTATAATTACAACGGCAATTCTATCAGTAAGACAATACACTAACTTCGGTGTGAAGTTACCTGACGGCTTGTGTTCGCTCAGGCGACCCGCCCACGACTGTGCTATGGCTTCGCAACGGAGCCGTGGTTCGGCGGGTGGTCACCGACCGGGGGGGCCTGATGAGGGAGAGGCTCCAGATCCTGGACGCCAAGAGGGACGAGCTGGACGCCCACTACCAATGCACGGCCTCCAACGCCGACGTGACAGAGGCGATGACCGCGAGTGTGGTCGTCAAAATGTACTGTGAGTATTATGCTTTTTAGTGTCCAAACTTTTTAAGACATAAAAATGTTTATTATCTTTGGACATCACAATATATTACACAGAACACACAAAATACACTTAAACACAAACAAAGATAAACATACAAACAATACATAACAATCAGACCGGGCACGGCCATTGCGACGTCCAAAATAAAAGGGCCTCACTGTAAAACAGCATTAGGCCGTGGCCTGGCCTCCGTAGAAGCCACGGAGCTGGTTTTGGTTTGGTTTTCAGTGAGTCCTGCTGAGTGAAGCCCACGGACGATTGTACCTGCTCTCGTATAATCTATATTTTACAATAAATACTTTTAACTAGGTTTTAAGTACTTTTAACTAGTGCTGCCAAACTCATTGGTGACTGGCCCTATGGTCTTCAGAACCAAGGGTCGTGGGTTCGATCCCCATACAGTCCAACATTTGTGTACATGAACACATTAAACATGTCCGTTTGTGTCGGTCTGGGTGTTTGCTTTCAATGTATGTTTGAAGGTTTAGGTACGTCATCATTTTTAATTGTTTAGTTAAGTTTCGTATCTAGCCAGCAGATGGCGACACTGTTCACACTTGTCTGATTGACTGACTCGCGGTGTAGAGATTTTTCTACGAATATAGACCTTCCGCCCATACTTTTGTCTCAGTACATATCATTTTGGTGTTTTCTATGTATAATATGTATTTATTTACAAAAAAAAATGTATCTAAGTACCTAAGTTTATCAGTTGTCTAGTACCCATAGTACAAGCTTCGGCTTAGTTTGGCATGTCTTGGGTTATTTATTTATTTATTATTTATTTATTTATTTATTTATTATTTATTTATTAATGTAATTAAATTTTATTGCCAACTTACATTACATTACGTTACATTACATTACATGAAGATCTTATGGGAGTACAGCTTATGCATTGTATTTGTTTACAATAACAATAATGGTCATCAGTTTGTCCAGAACTTACTGCGTTTTTTTTTAAGTTATTTATTTTGCAACATCCATTGTTATCATTCTCAGAGTAAAAACCACGGGTAAAAACAGATCTAATGACACAATATACCTTCCGAGCATGCATTATTGTGCTTGCAATAGGCGCGGGTATATTTACTAATACTCGTATTTAGCACTGCTCCAAGATTAATTGGCAAAATCTAAGTAGGTTGTAACCTATAAGTATGATTAAGTAGCTGAGTACGCTAAAATAGTCTTTATCATCATCAGCCTATCGCAGTCCACTGCTGGACACTTTGGGCAAACATTTATTTATTTTTATTTATTTATTAAACTTAAAATACACTACCCTTACAGACTAATCTAATGCGGTAGTATACCTAATCTTATCTACTTATAGCTAATTATGTACAATGTTACCCTTGTGAATTCACTCAGAGAACACGAGAAAATGTCTATCGCCTGTGCGACCGCGTTGATAGTGCGCAAGGCGCGCGTGAGCGGCGCCTCGGCCAGCAGGTTGGTGCGCGCGCGCGGCAGCGCCAGCAGCGGCGGCGCGCGCCGCCTCTCCGCGTACCGGTCCGGCACACTAAACCGAATCTGTTGAAGGAACTTTGCGTTGTGTAGCTTCCCTCTTATAATTTTGTGGATATAACAAACCAACGCAAAGTCCCTTCTGACCCTCAGCTCACAGTAGCCCACCATGCCCAGAACAAATAAATTAGGATATCTGAGCGGGTAAAATGGATAGACACCATACCGCTTCAGGTACAGATACCTAATAAACTTGTTCTGGACTCTTTCCAGCATCAACTTATATTTTGTTTCATGCGGTGACCAGATCACCGCACTGCACTCCAGCTGACTTCGGACCAAGGCGTTATATAGGCTGATAATCGCTGTGATATTTGTGAATGACCCAGCTCTGCGTAAAATAAAACCCAAGTTGCGATAGGCTTTTTTGCATACGCTCTGTATATGGTCACTAAAAGACAGCCCAGAAGTCAGCCGTACCCCCAGATCTCTAACCTCTGTAACCCTTTGCATTGTTACACCCCCTACCGTATAACTATTCATTATCACATTACGTGCGCGAGATATGGTCTTCTGCAAGCATCTGCAAGCTTCACCCATAATCGCCATGCTGGCTGGCCATGTGGGTTGGCGTAGCTTCCAGAATCGAAATTATGATATGATTGTACTGTCGCAAATTATTAATAGTAAATAAAAGAAATTAAACGATCCGTCAATTGTTTATGTCAATACAACGTGTTCGAAATAAAACATATTCTTTGTAAAAGGGGTTGATGGAAATCAGTTAATTAAATATCGCGTGGGCTCGTCTTAATGGACTCCATTACAGCCAATATCATTGTTGTGTCATTAATTGTATCTTAATTAAGATTAAACGGCTGTGAAAACGCACGTAACTTATATTGAAGTTGCATAAGACTCCCACATTTTGGTTATGAATTCGATGCCGCGGGTTGTAGGTAAGTCTTTTTTAAACGATTTCAAAAATTAAACGAATGAATTTCTTTAAGTTGTAAGTACATAAGTAGGTATGTTACCACATACAGGCTACCATATACATTTGACAGGCTCGGTGGCTCATTTGGTAGTGACCTCTGCCCTCTGAGCCAAGGGTCGTGGGTTCGATTCCCGCACAGTACAAACATTTGTGTTCATGAACATGTCTGTTTGTATTGGTCTGGGTGTTTGCTATGTATAAAATGTATTTATTTACAAAAAAAAATGTATCTAAGTAAGTTTATCAGTTGTCTAGTACCCATCCTACAAGCTTCGGCTTAGTTTGGGGCTAGGTGCCGCTGTGTGGCCCAGCGTGGCATGTCTTGGGTTATTTATATCTCCGAGAATAGTGAACCGATTTAGTACATAAGTAAATTCTTTTTTTGTTTGAAAACTATACTTCATATTGAATTTGGTTCTTTTTTGTTAACATTTTTTTTAACTTAAATTAATATCTATGTCTGCGTCATGATAATGTATCTCGGCTGTAAGGGTACATTTCATGAACGACTGGAGTGACATATGTCCAGCACTGGACTGCGATAGGCTGATGATGATGATGATGATGATAATGTGTTTTATTGAAATTCTTTCGAGAGCTATCATCGAGTAGATATTTTGTTGCAGTACCCCCCATGAAGGTTCAGATACGTTTGAACAACAACTACGATTTCGAAGTCGGCCAGCCCCGCGTGGTGGACTGTGTGGTGGTGGGGTGCGTCCCCACCCCCACCATCAACTGGTACGTCGGTGGCAAGCTGGTGAAGGCAAACGCTCATAAGGTCAGTTTACAAAGCATTTTAGTCAGCATGACTACTTAAGTTACCCCAAGGTAAACTACCAAGGTATCTCCGCCTGACATAAAAGGCGACTAAAAGGGCTTTCTGGGTTGTAGAAGTATTTCTACTTTACATAATTTTTAGCAATTGCTTATTAAGGATTGTACATGTGTTCTTCCTTTGATGTGGGATTCTTTAAGCGGGGCGCGAAGAAGCTTATGCGGCAAGGCGATGGCAACTGATAGGTGATTGGCCGGTAACTTGCCCGTTGTTGCAGCGACTTGGGCTTCTCTTTCGCTTTCCATCAGGCGTAAGGAAACCATTATGCCGAGCTACAAAAATAAAATCACTGTTCCCGCTTAAACTCGCCTCACTTTATAATGGTTATGCTCCCATTGTTAGTTGACTATTTTTTATTGAAAATTTAATTGGGCAATATTGTGTTTATGATAGGTATTGGTTTTTTTAGAAAACAATGTTAAAAATAGCCGATTAAACAATGGATAATCCTTAGGATTATCATCCTTTTGAAATTATGTAACACTTTCTAATTCATGTTTGTGATCTCATTTTCCAATAGGTACTTATATAAAGTTTCGCTCACATGCTGCATCACTTTAGCTGATATTATGGTTTATTATGATGACAGTCGGCATGTCAGCCGCAGAAACAACAACTGGAGTCAGTCTGGAGAGTACTAGCTGTGCCCGCGACTTCGTCCACGTGGAATAGAGTTTCATCCCCTATTTTATCCCCTTGGGGGTAGAATTGATCAAAATCCTTTCTTAGCGGATGCCTACGTCATAACATCTACCTGCATGCCAAATTCCAGCCCGATCCGTCCAGTTGTTTGGGCTGTGCGTTGATAGATCACTACGTCAGTCAGTCATCAACAGGAGTTATATTTAGATTAGATAATGTAGGACCGCTGCCAGGTGGAATGACGACTTGCACAGTGGGAGAACCATCTTATTAGCTCTAAGTTAATGAAATTATTCGTGTTGCTTCCGGATTTAGAACAGGACCACTCCATTTCATCCCGTGGGTGTCGTAGAAGACGACTTAGGGAATATCAGGAAACGGCCAGTAGCGTTTACTTGGGTACAAATAAAACTCACTGCGGTTGCAAACCCGCTCGATAAGCGAATGGAAATCCCCTTAAAATGATTGTTGTCATATGGGGAGGCATATGATGATGTATATCTCAATGGACATAGGACAAACGCCACTTTGATCGGCCCAGGGCTTCTCGCATCCAGCACTTTCCAGATGATTGTTAGTGAAATTGTGGGCTAGATTCAACTCAGGGGCATAGCCATAGTCAGGGCGTTCAAAGTCCAAGTCAGGGTCTGATCCTCTGCTTCCGTTCTAGGAACTCCACGACGGAAACTACACAGTATCCTCACTCACTCTAACGGCCTCAATGAGGGACAACAACAAGTGGCTGTCCTGTCGCGTGCACAACGCCTACCTGCCTCATGTCTACGAGGACAATGTAACGCTACACGTTGGATGTAAGTCTCGAGGACAATGTAACGCTACACGTTGGATGTAAGTCTCGAGGACAATGTAACGCTACACGTTGGATGTAAGTCTCGAGGACAATGTAACGCTACACGTTGGATGTAAGTCTCGAGGACAATGTAACGCTACACGTTGGATGTAAGTCTCGAGGACAATGTAACGCTACACGTTGGATGTAAGTCTCGAGGACAATGTAACGCTACACGTTGGATGTAAGTCTCGAGGACAATGTAACGCTACACGTTGGATGTAAGTCTCGAGGACAATGTAACGCTACACGTTGGATGTAAGTCTCGAGGACAATGTAACGCTACACGTTGGATGTAAGTCTCGAGGACAATGTAACGCTACACGTTGGATGTAAGTCTCGAGGACAATGTAACGCTACACGTTGGATGTAAGTCTCGAGGACAATGTAACGCTACACGTTGGATGTAAGTCTCGAGGACAATGTAACGCTACACGTTGGATGTAAGTCTCGAGGACAATGTAACGCTACACGTTGGATGTAAATCTCGAGGGCAATGTAACGCTACACGTTGGATGTAAGTCTTACGGTTTACTCAGGCGCACAGATATACAACTGCCAGGTAACAAAATGGTTGTTGAACGTCAAAGCATCGCATGTGTTTTTTATTATTTTGAGCTATAATGTCGCGTTTAACACGACATTCAACGGGCACAAACACAAGCACAAGCATGAGAACGGGCTGTTCGACTGTTTGAATGTGCACGTGCGTGCGCAGTGTGTAGGGCAGGGCTACTCGCCGAGCTGCTTGCCAGGTTGCTTCCCGGGCTGCGTGGCACGCGTGTAAACCTAGCATTAAATTTCATCCTCTATGAGTATGACGTAGGTGTATAACCAGAACGGTTATACGTTCTCGTTAAATAAAATCGAGTGGTTTTTTTAAAAACAAAGACCTAGTTTCACATTTAGTTAGACTACCCCGAGTGTTCATTAGTGATACTTTTCGAACGTCTTACCAGTAGGTAGGTCTTTAGTGACCTCCCTCCTCCTTGCTTGTGATTACTCCCCCATTTGGCTTTGTATTCGCTACCGTCAGCACGTAATGCAATAGCTCCATGGAAGTAATATGTACACGTAGTGCATAATACTTCCATGAAAAGATCTCAATATCAATTACCAGGTTTTGTAAGGACAGATAGATATTCTATACTGTACAAATTACAGACGTCTTGAGGTTCAATTTAGAAGGTCTTTTAACTATGGCTATTCTATTGAAGTGTAAGTCTCTGAAGGGAGGGTAGAAATGTTTCTTCGAAAGAAAATATTTTTTCTATTCTATTTTCAGATCTTGCCCAAGTTTTCTTATAATATACTTACTAGTCTATTAGAGGCTAAACTTAGAATAGAATAGAATAGAATATATTTATTGCACCATGTTCATAGATAGTGTACATACAGGGTATACTTACTAACTAATACAACATAGACCCTGTAAGGGTATAGCAACATTTATGGTGTTGGAACATTAACACTTTTTAAGTAAAATAATAGTTATTATTTATCATGATCTAAAAGCAGATACTACAGATAACTGTGATAGTATAAAGCTAATATAGAATTGAATTAACTTCCACCCAACGAATTTAACTGAGCAATAATGGATTTTACCATGCCCTGCTTGAAATAGCAAGTTCAGTTGCAGAGTACATACCGCAATATTCAATACAGTATTGTACTTGTATGCGAAAACAATGCAGTCACAAATTTTTTAAAAGGTTGCTTCTCCGTTGGTATAATTTAATTATATCTGCATGCGGTCAATGTTTTGTTCCCCTTCATCCCTTTAGTCCGCCTAAATTAATACGCGTTATGGTGGCCAGACGACAGGCCACGCTTCCATCATGCAACAAGTGAATGAATGAAAGTTTGCTGTGATTGAAAATGTAATTTCATTACTTTCCTCCCTATCATGGCTTGTACGTAGAGTGTGTTAATTTTACACTTGATCATACGAAATGTCACTAAGTAATACTAGATAAAAAATATTCGATAAAATGATTTATAAAATATGAACTTTTGAAAAACTTGTAGAGTAAGTCATGTAGTTATATAAAACATGCTAAACCCTCAATGTATTAGATTTTAATTTGCAGATCAAAAGTAAAGAAAGTACTTTTTAACAAAAACATATCTTTGTACAGACAGCTCCATCTCCTAATATTTAGCGGAATTACTACAAAGCCTGCGTACCGCTGCTTATCACATAACACCGCTTATTGGGGCTTCCGAGCCCTACTTGGGGGCACCCTTAGCTGTGTGACTTAGCATATCTATGGGTGAGATCCTTCCGCTCCCCCATTAGCTCAGTGATGATGAAAAGGCCGCCTTGGCTATCATCGTAGTCATTTAGAATAATAAAAAAGCTGCTTGTGATAACGTGATAGGATTTAAAAAATTTTTACTGTTAGTTAATTTTTTAGCTTTTGAATAAGACTACTTTGAGTAGGAAACAATCTAGACGGGTTTGAGAAACAATCCCTGGGAATCCGATGTAAACCATAGACAGCGCCATCTCTTAATGTGTAGCGGAACTAATGCAAACCTTGCGTGCCGATGCTTGGGAAAACGTGCATAGGGTTTATTAATGGGTTGCTACAGTTATATAAAAAATATTTTTACCTACATTTCGTAAGTTCAAGGGTAGTTATTAACACATTGTAGTTAGGCAATGGAAGTATATTTTTTGAACCTATAATTTATTGTAGGTTAAGATTGGCCTAAGCCTGAAATGTATGGTGCATGGTCCTTACCCACTGTAATACATGGATTTATTAAATTAAAATAGGCATGTGATTAAATTATTTAATTTACTGACTATTAAGTAAAATATGTTTCTCTTCAGGACCAGTCGCTTAGAAGTGAAGACGAGAAACTATACTTGGAGTATCATGAAATAAAACAATTAATGATAAGAAATGAAATGTATTACAATTAAACATTTTCATTTCAACGACAGTGTTTTGTCGTTGGTTCACTTTCGTTTATTTTTAATTTTTCACTCGTTTGACAAAATCTATTTATTGTTTTATGAAATTATTTTTATACAGGAGTTGTGATTTTATATTTTTTGAGCTGTGGAATCGCTTTTGCTGTATTGTGACAGTCAGGTTGTTTTATATGAAACCTGTTACCGAGAATAAATTAAAAAGATTATGAGACACACGGATTCTGACTGTCCTTCACATTCAGAATCCGATCACTCAACTCTTTCACAGGGACACACCTGTGCTTGAATATGTCACCGGAAAATAGCAAGAATCGTAAGTTGATCAATTTCCTAGGTAGTTGATTAACTTTCGGAATATAACAAACGGTAGTTGAAATGTATTATTTTACGCAATGGATTTCAGTTAGTTGATCAATTTACGGTAACCTGACAGTCATTTAATAATTTACGATTTTGACACAAGTAAAATCGTCCTCAAATGAGCCAATCGTTGCTCAATGTACTATTTAACGGTGCACTATTACCCGTAACTTAATACACTGTTCCCTGATTGGTTGCCGGGATAACGCCACGTGAGCCATTGAACCAATCATCGTTCACCTTACCTTCGTCGGATGATTTTACGGCAAGACCCCGTAAAATGATCAATTTACTAAAAACATACGTTAAATAATACATTTCAACTGCCGTTTATTATTTTCGGAAGTTAATCAACTACCTAGGAAATTGATCAACTTACGATTCTTGCTATTTTCCGGTGACAAATACACACTTCTGCCCTTTAATATCTCCTGCGTACGTCTTGGCTAGTCCTCGAAGATAGCACACTGACCGAAATTCGGCCAGGAGATTACAAGTAGGAACTATACTCGTACCAAGCTCCTTGAATTTCGGCATTGTATCAGTTTTCGTTTTCCAGACCGGCCAATTTGTGCCAAAGAGGAAGATTCCATCATAGGGGTTGTGCTCGGAGAGCCGAAGACCATACAGGCCAAGGTCCTGTCTTCGGAGGTGCCCGCCCAATGCCGCTGGACCTTCGCCGATGATCGCACCTTGTATACCGACCCTGTGGTAAGTACTCTTTAGTTTACCCTCAGTTAATTAGTTAGGGCCGATTTCCGCAACTCGACAACTGATCGCCTATTTTGCGTGGGATGGACCGAATCCTATCCTGATGGGGTGTTCATTCCCGCCAACTTAGCTAAGCGTGGTTTCGATCCCCACAATGTACAAAGATTTGTGTCCATGAACATGTATGTTTATATTGGTGTGGGTGCTTAATATATATTTTGTGTTCATTTACAAAAAAAAAGTACTTACTTAGCTATGAAGTTTATCAGTTGTCTAGTACCCATAGTACAAGCTTCGGCCTAGTTTGGGGCTAGATGACGATGTTTGGCCCAGCGTGGCATCATCATCATCTATCGCAGTCCACTGCTGGACATAGGCCTCTCCAGTTGTTCGCTACTTTGGGCAAACAACTGGAGGCTTTACCCTTAATCACCACGCTGGACAGGCGGGTTGGCGATCGCAGGACGTAGTTCCTCGCTCCGATGACGCTGCTGCCCGTCATCGGCCTGTGGTATTTAGCTATGCCCTTCATTCGTGATGGTTATACCGCCACCAGTCGGGTGCAAGAGCCTCGTCTGTTATTCAGCAGGATGCACCATGGGCGGGTTAAGGTGGCTAGGAGCGAAAAGATAAAGGGTCGCTCCCTTACGTCCAATGAACAGCGTGGCATGTCTTGGGTTATTTATTTATTCATCATCGGAGGAGGCTTATGGAAGATTGCAGCCTGATGATAATATTTTTCCTCCACAGAAAGTACCCGGAACCGACAACGAATACTACACTACGCTAAGCTTCATTCCAACGCAAGAAGACCTCGGTGTTCTGAGTTGCCATGCCCTTAATCACTTCGGTCAGCAGAAAGAGTCTTGCACCTTTGTGCTCGTGATAGGGGGCGCGCCTCAGGCTCCTGCCTGCCAAGTGAGCACGGTGGACGAGGAGGAAGCTAAGTTGGAGCAGGAATTGCTCGAAATATTATGCGAGAACGGTGAGTGAAGTTGAGTAACGGCTTTTTGGAATCTGCTTTCAGCATGGATACGACTTGACCTCAAGATGTGAACTTCTTCTTCAACGCACCTGTGATTCCCGTGCCGTGTATGGGCTTAAGTGACTGCTTACCATCAGATAACCTTCTAGCCCACTGACATAACAAAAAAACT
The DNA here is from genome assembly GCA_031163375.1 of Conogethes punctiferalis. Classification (NCBI taxonomy): domain Eukaryota; kingdom Metazoa; phylum Arthropoda; class Insecta; order Lepidoptera; family Crambidae; genus Conogethes; species Conogethes punctiferalis. Next base: position 9,121,971 of record CM062101.1, on the reverse strand, counting down.
AAAGACTTAAGCATCTTTTGTCGATGCCGGACAACAAAAAAATAGAGAATATGACACACAAACCTTCACAGTTTAAACTTATTTATCGGAAGTTCCGGGGCTCGAATCAACGGGACTATTAAAATTGTAACTATTAAAAAAATAATTAGAGACTATTAAAAAATTGAATCCCGCAGTGTACGTGTGTTCACGCTAGAATATCCCGTTTCTTGCAAGTATCAAAGTTTTTTCAGCAGGGAACACTTTTAACAAACAGTAGGTACTTGTAATTAAACCAGACTTTGGTTTCTATTAGTCCAGTTTAATGACAAAACCGATTGAAACGACGGAGAGACGGCAGCGCGTCTTTTTAAAAACTAAGTTTAAATTTGTTGTGTTCAGTGTTGAATTCCCTGGGAAAAGGGCTCTTAGAGTCACCGCAAAGCGGTTCTGCGCCGCAACGGATCGTCTGATTGATATACATTGCCACTCTAACACTACGATTAGTCACGGAACTGAAATGTCAAAACGCAATGCATACCGTACAGACGCGACGGCGCAGTGCTGCCGAGGCTGCCTGTCCATTGAAGTGAACTTCGAGTAAATTAAGTCTATGCGGATTATTAAGCAATCCCATTGGTTAATATACCTATCTTCATTTCTCCGCTCTGCCAGCTCACTCTGCTTCAATGGGCAGACAGCCTTATACACCATGTTTTTAATATTTTAATTTTAAAACAATTACAAATTGATTTTTGTCACATTTAATGATCTATTAGCTGTCACTATCGTGGATTCGTCACAATTACTTTGCGTATGCGCTGTGTCTTCATCATAGATCAGTGTAGGTTTCTTTAGGCCTTATGTTACGTATCAATGTAAGAGGACGTCCGACTTCAAATAAAGTAGGAGGTTTCTCAATTCAAAACTTCATTAATTTCCCGGTTTCCGAAATTAAAATGTATTAAGGCATATCCTTGTTTAACCATCATTGAGAAAGCTTTACCTACACCGATCTATGGTCATCATCAAAAGAATATTATAATTATGATTATTTCTAGTTGCAAGTAAAAATGCTGATTATGAAGGCATTTTGCATTATTGCATAGATTTCAATATTGATCAACTTTTACCAAAAGGTGTTACATTTGTTCAGTATTAGATCTATACGGTTGTGGATATTTTCCAAATAAGGCTGTATTTAATATAAAATGATGTATTGAACTACTGTAACAATTTTTAAACTATGAGTGATATCTATTATTAAAGAAATAATCATTATTAATATTCCTGTTTCTTATCCAACTCACATTGCACAATTCTATTTCATTTTCTAATTCTTTGTTCTATGTGGCATCTTCTATTAAATCTAGATTCGAGCGGTGGCCAGATAGAAATCGTCCATCTTGAAATTCAGGACGAATGGGGTATCGTCGTTCACAATAGCTACAATCCCTATGGGAACTTCACGCTGCCCCCCCTTCCGGGGGGGAATTACACCGCGTTCGTGTACACCGCTAACTTATGGGGAAATAGCACAGTGAGAACGTACCCTTTCAACGTTACGGAGACACATGCCCATGGTAATTATATCCTATTGAGGAGTGGCGAAAGCACAGTTTTATTGGGCACCAACAATATGCTACTTGACTGGTTTTCATTTTAGATTGCAATCTATTAAATAAATAAACATTGGCGAAAAATTTGTGAATATTTAAACGCGTCACGTATATAAACGTGTTAGGGTTAGTTACGCGTAACTTCTTACGATAACTGTATTAAATGTTGCGACTGTGAAGTTGGTTTCATAATTAAATTTGCTTTTAATACGGTAGATTAAACAATTGTAATATATTAACTTTAATAATTACACGCCTAAAATTTACTTGTCCAAATTTCGATGGCATTTTGGCGTCGTATTTAGCAAGAAATTTTAATCGTTATTTCTCAAACAGATCCTATTCCACTTATTCTATCTGTTAACGTATTAATATACAAAATGAAACAAAGTCAAGTAGCCAATTAACACAATATTTGAGTGATGCTTCGCACAATATTACACGGCCCACGAAAAGAGTTTGAAAGCATGATATATTGAGAGTAAACATCAGTCATCCCCTTGCGTTCCATACAGCGTTTATCAGTCAGCCATATCGCTTGTTCCCCATGAGATGTAACCTTGACTTTGTAGAATTCATGGCAGGAGCCAACCGGTTTTTGTTGGGTTGAGGGTAAGCAGACGGGACGAGACAATATGTCAATATGTATATTCTTGGCGACCGCCTTGGGTACTGTGGCCTGTGGTCATAGCAAAAGTATGAGTAAAAAACCGGCCAAGTGCGAGTCGGACTCTCGCACGTAGGGTTCCGTACCACTATACAGCTAAATAAATATTTTTCTTTACGTTTTATTATATTGGAGTTAATTAAATGAAAAAATTAGGTAATTTGATTTATGACGTTTAAAAAAAAACTATTGGCTAGATTTCATTCAAACCGAATTTCGTTAGTAGTTTTTATAGTGATACATATGATATATTTTTTTCAGTTTTATCATGCCCATATTTTAGAAGTTACGGGGGGGGGGACACTCATTTTACCACTTTGGAAGAGTCTCTCGCGCAAACTATTCAGTTTAGAAAAAAATGATGTTAGTAACCTCAACATCATTTAAATACCTATCCATAGATACCCCACACGTATAGGTTCGATGAAAAAAAAAATTTTCAGTTTCAGTTCTATGTATGGGGAACCCCAAAAATTTTGGATTTTTTTCTGATTTTATTTTAAAATCTTAATGCGGTTCACAGAATACATCTACGTACCAAATTTCAATAATGTAGCTCTTATAGTTTCGGAATTAACTGGCTGTGACATACGGACGGACAGACAGACAGACAGACAGACAGACAGACAGACAGACAGACATGACGAATCTATAAGGGTCCCGTTTTTGCCATTTTGGCTACGGAACCCTAAAAAAGTATACTCGCAATTACCTGGTCCAATAGACTAACCAAGGGTTTTATTTCCACCTCGACAAACGTTTGTATGAACATTTGAGTTTGTTCCGTGTCGGGTACTTTGATATTTGTGGTACCTTCGTTTTTTTCTGGTACCCGTTACACAAGTACTTTTAAGCATGCCGTCATAGTATGATCGATCCGTTTTGCACTAACAGATATGATGCGGCTTAGGTACATGTTTTTAATCGACTTCACAAAAAGGAGGAGGTTCTCAGTTCGACTGAATTCTTTTTTGTTTGTTGTATATTTGCTACCTAACTATCACCGAGAACTGTGAACCGATTTGAAAATTATTTTTTATGTGGCCCCATTGTCGCCATATGGAAGTCAGTTTTTTTTGTTAAAAATGCTGTTAATTTAACTTTGTCGTTAACATCGGGCAGAACGCAGACATTTTGACGTGCCAAAAACTACTTATTCTGGGATACTAATAAACTGTAGAAGGTACTTTAAAAACATCTCTCGCTTGTAGTGTACTTTCCTGTAAAAGCATTTACTCATCTAGACGGTGCTTGCTTTAATTGTTTTTGCGTTGCGCTTTTAAGCTTGTTAATCACTATGCAGCCGCGTGGGCGAAGTGGCATCTTGTTCACCTCTCACTTGAAGACTACGGGGTACTCCAGGGTTTGAGTGCATTGACTTCGAAATACCTACTCAGAACTAGACTTCGAAATACTCCATCCACTCGAGTGTCAAAAATGACCGATAATATATCTGTCTTCTTCTATAAACGGCACATACCTACGAGTGTGTACTGTGTAGTCCTTAAAAGATTCTTTAATGTGCGCTGAATAAATGTTTTTCTATTCCATTCTTCTTCTCATCACTTCTCAAAAAATCTTAAATTGAGCCAGCAGAAGTTATGCCACAAGATACTACGAGTAAAGCATTTAGCATCGAGTGCTTTTAAAAATATTTGTTTATTTTGACAATAGTTGTAAAATTTTGACATTTACGTCTTTTAAGATGTGCGTTAAATCGTGGTTAAATAAATGAAGAAGGTTACTCTCATATCAAGGCAGAGATAAACTAAAAGGGTTAGGAAACGAGACATTTCTTACAGGGGTAGTATTATGAAAATTCCTTGCCTATGGGGTTACAACGAGGATACTAAGTCCATAAAAATAAGGTTTAAGATTTTTATTCTCATTAAGAATTACATTAAATTCACTTAACATGAGAACATAAAATTTACAAAATATAAACGAAACAAACAACATTTGATAAACAAATGAAAGAAACAAAGGAAGTCGGAGGTAGGAGCACAATCTTTCAAGCCGAGCGTCTTTAAGTTATCACGCGTCAGGCGTAGAATGGACAGCGGAACATTTCTATGAACGCGGACATAAAGCTCAACTACGCTCAGTGCAAACTAGATGTGTGAGAAACCTAAACTGATGAGTTTTTAGAAGTAAATTTTAGATCTCAATATGTGAAACTTTAGCAATTTTTTGAAATTTATGATGGATTGGGATTCTTTGATATCTTTAGGGAGTTTATTATAGATTTCTAGAAAATCTAATTCATAAAAGTAATCTTAACTAATATTATAAAGCTGAAGAGTTTGTTTGTTTGTTTGAACGCGCTAATCTCAGGAACTGGTCCGAATTGAAAAAATCTTTTTGTGTTGAATAGACCATTTATCGAGGAAGGCTTTAGGCTATATAACATCACGCTGCAACTATTAGGAGCGAAGAAATAATGGAAAATGTAAAAAAAACGGGGAAAAAATAACTATTCCACGCGGACGAAGTCGCGAGCACAGCTAGTCATACATATTTCCCAGCAGTTTTTGTGCCCTATCACTTAGACCCGATGCGCGCGCGACTTACATCCAAGAAGACTGGTCGGTTTTAAAGCGTTGTCTGTCGTAGGTAGGGACATATTTCTAAGTTGATTGCCATTTGAGTCCGAAGTCACTATGGATACTGAGAGGAATCTGATGCTACTTTGCCTTGGTGAGTCCATTCATCATCACATTACTTGGCACGTATAAAGTTTGAAATTTTGTTGAGGTTAGTGTTTATGTGTTTTAAGGCTTCATACATAACGTCATTCAGCTGTCATTCATTTAATAGGTCATCTTGTCGATCATGTAAAGATCCATAGCAGGATTCTTATTCAGAAATAATATAATATGTCGTAGAATTATTGAAAAAACAACGAATCTTCGAAAAAATCTTAGGATGATGGCGATCTAAGAATTAATTTCTTATAAATACAAATACAAATTCTTTATTTAGGTACATATAAATTATCCAACCGTGCTGCGCATCTGTCAGCGGAAAATGTTCCTAACAGCCAATCAGCGTTCATAACCTACGACACGTGAGTCGTTATTCGTGATTATCCTAAAATGAGCCGGATTTTTGTAAAAGATCCTTAACGGCACGGCTGATTAGGGCTCTTAGATTCCAATTACCCGGTCTTTTCCTAGGATTTTTGAGAATATCTAATTTTTCAATTGTCTTAACGACATATGTCCCTAAATTCCTCAGCTTTTAGCTGTACTTGTACATCACAGATACGTCATAAGAGAACAAAACGGTTAGTCTGTCGAGTTAGGGCCTCAGCCCACTATCAGGACGACACAGCAAGAGGTTTTTATGTGACAAATAGGTTGTATAGTTTAGCAAGTCGCTTATTGCTTAACGGTTTGCTAAAACCATGATAATTTCAACCTTAATGCAGTAACATAAGGTACATTACTAGTCGTTACCTAAAAATCCCTTGACGTGCCATCCGAATAAAAGGCGTGTAGGCCCTTATGAGTTAAGAGTTTGTTACAAACTACTTACCCCCAATTTGATTTCGAACACCATATTTTGGCTAGAGGACATGTATTTGAATGTGAAAAATAATTATAACCGACTTTATTTGGTTTTTCCCGTTTGTTTAAAATTGGGATAGTCTTTAAATATAGAATTGGTATAATACCTACTTATAACAACTCTTTGAACCTTCATTGATTTTTGTCAAAAAAGGTTGTTTATTTAAGAAATATTTATAATTTTTTTACATCACCAGATATACAATAAATGCTTACTTTTGTATGCATACGTTATATTGCTTTACGTTTCTTTAGTGTGTAGATACTAATTAACACAAATGTAGATAAGCATAAAATACAAGACATTAAGACCAGACACGGCTGTTGCCACGTCCAAAATAAAGGGCCTTATCACTCAGCTTTTGAAAGATATACCTAGCGCATTCTTAATGTATTATCAACAAAACTCAAAATTTATATTTTTGTTTGCAAGGTCGTAAGTGACAAATTTTACTAACTGAAACTCAAACTTGGAATACCAAAAAAGAGATTTATGTCGTAAGTGACAAATTTTACTAACTGAAACTCAAACTTGGAATACCAAAAAAGAGATTTATGTAGTAAGTGACAAATTTTACTAACTGAAACTCTTACTTGAAGATGTCGTAAGTGATAAACCAAAAGAGAACGAACGAATATTTTTTTTCTTAGTTCCTATTGTTGTGTACGAGGTCGTAAGCTTAGAATATGTGTTATATTCTAAGGTCGTAAGTGACTAATTTTATTAACTAAAACTCTAACTTGAAGATAAACCGAAAGAGAAGGAGAACGTAGTGACGGCTCGCTCTCTCGGCTTCGTCGGCGGTCTCATGTTCGCCGCGACGGGCATGGGCTTTCTGACGTCACGGATCGCCCGTCGGTACATGCGCGGAGACTCCGCCGGAGGTGAGTTTACATCTAGAATACCAGTTTTCAGAACATTAAAAACATTGATCTTTTATATGAAAATAAAATTTAAAATCTGTTTTAATTGTAAAAATATAAAACCAAGAACTTTTGTTACATACACGAGTTAAATTTGAGTTAGTCAAAAGTGAGAAATTATTTATTTAATAGAAATTTGTAAAATCTTGGATGATCATCATCCTAGCCTTTTTTCCTGATTGTCTCAGGGTCGGCTTCCCAAACTGAGAGATTTGGCGAGGGCTAAGCTTTTACACAGAGCGACTGCCATCAGACCTCCGCAACACTTAGGGTAAGCTATACCCATTCCCAGTTTAGGCGTCAGAGTTATCATCATCTCTGATATGATGTAACGACTGCTATCTGAGTTGGTAAAGATAGCACCCGGGACCAACAGCTTAACGTGCCTTCCGAAGCACGGAGGAAAATCGGTGTCAAATTTTGGTCACCCATCATCGGATTGACCGCGCCAATGGTTGCACAACATTTGCGATCATTGTTAAACGAACAAGACCGCGGCGCCACCGAGCTCCTCTAAACCGCACCGAAAATCTTGGATGATAAATTTCATTAAATAGGTGGGTGGACCATGGAAGGCCACTCTAACGAATACGAAGCGTGAGATCGCACTGCCATAATAGCGGCGCGAGTGACTCGCCGCCGCATTTCTGTGGCCTTGAGTTCGATGGATCTTAGTGTATAGCCGAAGGAATATGTGTTTACATGTCAATTTACTACGACTTTTTGATAGTTGGCCTTCAAAGGAGCGTCGCCTTCCAATGTCCACCCACAACTACTTACTCATCCTATGAAGAAAGTACCTAGGCGAAGGAAGAAAGTATTTGAGGATTGGATAATATTGTGAGACTAATAGTATGCCTACTCACAATCTAGACAGGCATAAAATCAACATCATTATCATCAGCTTATTACAGTCCACCGCTGGACATAGGCGTTCCTCCAGTTGTTCACACACAAACAACACTGTTTGCTTGCAGTGCGCATCATCGATTTATTTTACAACAATTATAAGTATTTTTTTAAATTTCTAATGTATTTACGTCAAAAAATATATTAACTATATAGGTACTTTTCTTACTTTTTAGTAAACTTGGGCGGCATGGCATCGTTTGTTGCCTCGGTATTTATAAAACATTTGTACTGATAGAAATAAGTAATAATTATAATCACAACACCATCAATTTCGAATGAATAAAGGATATTATATTCAATAATTCGTCCTTATAGTTACTACTTCAGCTTCATAAATTATCTGTGTAACAAAAGTTCAAGGTTTCCGATGCTCACCAACTAAATACCTAGATAAATAAATCTGAAAATGTGTGGACTGCTCTTATTTTCATACTTCTGTGAAGCCTTTTCAGTAGGCTTCACTCTTTCTTCAACTGAACCTTTTAACTGTTCATTCACCTCATTCATTCATAATATTTCAATTGAGTATTAATCACAACATGATTATTTGGTTTTTTTTCTAAATGACTACGATGATGGCCAGGGCGGCCTTGTCATCATCACCGGACAGTTGGGGGAGCGGAAGGCTCACACCCTTAAAATTTAAGCAACGTTGCTGAGGGCGCCCCCTGTAGGGCTCGAACAATCCTTTTAATTTTGTGTTATAATCGTGAAATTATTTGAAACCTTTCCCAATTGGTTTTACGATGAAAAACTTAAACGTTCAAAAAGCTATTTAGTTAATTGTTATTGACAAAAGTCATAAATCAAAATGTTCTACAATATCTCAACTAAACAGTTGGACCTACTATGTATTAACTAAACATAATAAAGCTTAACGTTAAATTTAACCAAATTCAAGGTTTGTTTCACCGGGAGCCAGATTTCGCTCGGGAGGAGAGAGCGCAAGGATCCACGATCAGTTGTGAGAATGTGAGGAAAAAAATTTAATATGTCACTGGTTTGAGCTCTGCACACTACATACAGTATTACCATGATATTTAAGAGTTTAACGAGGAAGGACGATGCTGCAAAGACAATGTTTGGGATTACACGTAAAAATGGCACCAATATCATTTCAAATTTATTTTATCATTCATTCATAACTATATAAACTGATTACAGCTTCTTCCTTCTTCGATAAACTTCGCAAATAACGCTTCTGGTTTGGGTTGAAATGTAAATACACATTTTTTAAATGCAACAGCATGCTTTTGAACAGATATGAAAAAAGCTTTAAAATCTTTGCGAATATGGTTAGGACATTGAACGTTACTACTAGGTTAAGTAGTAACGTTCAATGTCCTTTTAAAATCCAAATTCCATTGTTTTATCTATTGTGTCTGGAAGTCTGGACAGGACGATTTTAAAGTACAAGCAGCGCCATCTCTGAACGTGTAGCGGAATTAACACATGGCGTGCAGCTACTTGGGATAGCGTGCATAGGGTTTGGTGTTTTACTCAAACCCAGTAACATATTGCGCGTAACAAATTAATAAATGTAATAAAATTACCTTCAAAAGATAACACGTGATATAGGTAACCCATTGTTTGGGTTCAGTGTAACAGCATCGTTTTGAAAAAAAGACTAACAAAAAGCTACAACATCGTCGTGCGAATATGGTTTGCAAATATGCTTTCTCAATCGGCAGCCTCGGTGGTGCAATGGTTGATGGGTCAAGCCCGAAAGCACCGACGAAACCGTAGGCTCCGGGTTCGATTCCCGGCCGGGTCAATTTAGGAAACGAACTTTTCTAAATTGGCTCGGGTCTGGGTGTTCTGGGAGATTACTCCCAATATTGACTTCAACACTTCTCTTGATTAGCTCATACATATCAATTGACATGATTAATATTTTTTTAAGTACTTAATGCGACTTTGACACTGGATCTGATACTGGAACTTTAATTATCCAAATAATATTTTGAAGTACATACTAAATACCTACGCTGAAAAATGTACGGTAATCATTTTTATTAAGTCTACTCGATGTACTTATAATTCAAACTATAGTTCATTCGCGTAGAATTATAATTTCTAGCGTTTTAATTGGCTAGGCGGCCGGCAGTCGGTGATTAGTCACTATTTTCTTAACGCGAATGAACTATAGTTTGAATTATAAGTACATCGAGTAGACCTAGCGTTTTAATTGGCTAGGCGGTCGGCAGTCGGTGATGAGTCACTATTTTCTTAACGCGAATGAACTATAGAATTCTAGCGTTTTAATTGGCTAGGCGGCCGGCAGTCGGTGATGAGTCACTATTTTCTTAACGCGAATGAACTATAGCGACTCTGGACAGAATATGATATAAAGTACAGGCAGCGCCATCTCTTAATATGTAGCGGAACTAATATTATATTATTATGTTTTTTTATTTTTCATTACTGTCTGCGCATCACTAGTTTTATGCGAGACATTTTTTATGCAATTAAACTATCATGCCATTAGATTACATCTGATGATTTATCTTTATTGCCGTAAATATAGGTACGTAATAGAAAGAAACAGTTACCTACTCTTTTTCACCGCCAAATATTATTACAATATTTTTCGTTCGACCGTCAAAACATTTAATTTTGTATTAAATTTATTTCCAACTAATAAAGTGAAAAATATGAGTAGGAAGCCAGTTTTACCAGTTTGTTCTTTGTGGTGTCGGATAACAATAGATTTACTATTGTTGTCTCGGCAGTCAAAGGATCAAGCACAAGTTGGATTTAGATGATTTTTGAATGAGGGTGTTTCAAAATGAAACATCCGATGGATGGCGTCATGAGCTATCATGTGATTGGTCAGTTGCTAAGTAAATGTCACTGCCCAAGTCAAATTCAACCAATTACGGTACAGTTGGACCTGCTGCGAATGTGCTGGCATCTAGTGGATTTCTTTTTTCAGAAAACCCTTATTGACACAATCTACAAATAAAGTTAAACGTGCTTCGTTTCAGGTGTGTGATGTTGGATTTACGCTTATATATAGTAAACGCTAGGACTCGTGGCAATCGGTGTCATAAATCACGTTTGTGTTACCGAGAGTCCATTAATATGCGCGTGCGCATCTCGAAAGTCTGTTACAAATGTGATAAAATATAAGGCACCGACTGCCACGTTCTCTAGTAGTCTTCCACGTAGTCTCTGCGTTTACTAAAGCATGTTTTGAGTTTTGCACTAGGTATATCGCTTGGTTCTTTTCTTTATTTACCACTTTTTTTTTCTTATTAATTTATGTGTCTTGGAACAAAATGTATGTAAAAACAAGTAACAACGATATGTCCTGGTATTGTTCAATACTATCACTACTTAACTTATGTCGGGTAGGCGACAAACTTGTCTCGTAAAATCATTTTGGTTAAGGTTCATAAGCTCCGAATATGGCGGCAGACGCAACGCACGCACGAATCAAACGGTTTTTTGTTTGATTTGTATAGGTTTTAACATATACCTACATATTTTAGTATCCCTGTCATTCTGTTTGACCGATCAAACAAAACAAAAGACGCCGAGCGAATACCCGTGCCGAGGACATCCTTAACTTATTTGTCATTTATGTCAAAAATTAAAAATAAATAAAAAAATGTGTTTGACAAAAAAAAAATTAAAATAAGTAAATAGGATATTGTTTTAAAAAAATATTTTACCTACATAATCTTACTCAGTTTTCTCTTTTCAAATTATAAAAAAATCTTTTACAAAATATTTTTTCACCGTACCTACTTTATTTTGTCACGTTCTCTTATGTGTCATCTCATCATCCAGCATTACAACCTAACGCCCAGCGGAGACGGCGAGCCAGACATCACCCAATGCTCGATTCCGCAGGTGCCTCCGACATGGGCCTCCGGAACGGGTACTGTCTGCAGCTGCCCAGGGTTCGGATGTCCTCTCCAGCCTCAGACTCGGAACGGTCCCAGCGCCTTGAAGGTGCACGAGGTAATAAGACACAATGTAATAAACATTGTATTTTTCAATAATAGGGATATAATCACCTTTTCGCTCCAAGCCATCCTCACCTGCCCGTGGTGCATCCTGCCGAACAACAAACGAGACTCTGGCAAACCGACTGGTGGCGGTAAAACCATCACGATAGAAGGTGTAGCTAAATACCAGAGGCAGATGACGGGCAGCATCGTCGCCGGAGCAAGAAGCTACGCCCTGCGATCGCCAACCCGCCTGCCCAGCGTGGCGATTATGGGTATATCCTCCAGAAGTTTGCCCTGGGTGGCGAACAGCTGGAGAGGCCTATGTCCAGCAGTGGACTGCAATAGGCTGATGATGATGATTTTTCAATAAAACATCTTCTTGGGTTTTGTACAGAAAATCTCAAACGAAATCATTATAGGATTGCCTACTCACGGGTTAGTCTCTCAGCTAACTTGCTTCGAATCTACTGGGCCGTATAAGGTGAAATTTGGTACAAAATAGACTTGCAATAAAAATCTTTTCAATTGGGGAAGGATGAAATGAGCTACATTTTCAAAGGATAAATTAGAAAATCAGATAAAAGCTTATTTTTTTTTGCATTTTGCATACCTCACTCAAAATCAAATTAATTTTGACTTTATTCATGAAAGAACAGCACTATTCACAGTGCCCGTTTAGGTTTAAAGAATATTTATTTCTCATTTTAAACAATACAGTCACTTACATGAGAAATTATTAAATATGTGGGTAACATACAATTTGTCCAACAGTTATTAAGATAATAATTAGGAAACAGTCCCTCACACAGGAGCACATGTACCCGGGTTTCGTATTCGGAAACCTTGAATCAACGTCATTCAGATGTGACAATAACTTACTACAGTAACACCTACCTACAATTTAATTTAAAACTAAATTGAACGTGCGAGAAAGTTTCCGAATTCGTGTCAAATTGGACTTGTGAATAGCGCTTATTTCCATAAATAGTAAGAGCATAAAATTGTGAAAAGGCTAAATATTATTTAGTTCATTGCTTGTAGATTACAGAAAAACCTTCTAAGAGTTTTATCAATTGTTTATTAAAAACCTTCATTCGACTTCAAATCGCATTTACCAATTTTTTTAAATTAAATCTGTGACGTAATTTGTTCGTAGACCTCACGGTGTCAGCATCAGACTCTCGAGAGTCCGCTCCCGAATCGGAGCATGAGCCCTGGTCCGAAGTGGTCCATGCTGAGCCCGACCGCAACGTCGAGTCTGTTCAAGAGTTCGAACCAGAAAGCATTAACAGCGAACCCGAGGCTAAGGGTGAACCCGACCACGTGCGTGAACCTGCTCGCGAACTCGCACGAGAAAACGTATTTGAGTGCGAACCTGGGTTCGAACCCGAGCCCGAACCCGAGCCCCAGTGTCAGCCCGAGCGTCAGCCCTGTAGCGACCCCGAGCGCGGGCGCAGGCTTGACTATGACGACGAAGACGGCGAGCACACTCCACCCCTTATCTACGAAACATGATACTAGGTGCTACTACTTTGTGTGACCTGTATGTTTTTGATCATACACTTCGCCGTAGAAACTTATCTTTGAATATTCCTTGTCAAATATTCCTGAGATCAAATGCTTATAGGTACGCGCTTGCCCGGATTTTGTCTGTTGGTTATACGATATTATGATCTAAGATTGGGTAGGTACAAAAAGTAATGGATCTATTCGAAAGAGGTTAGTAGAAGGCTGTCTGTATTGAATATCTAGTCAACATAGTACATATAGTTGGTAACAAGGTACAATAAATATATTAATGTTATTATAACTGTTTAATCTACTAACATTTAATAATTGTATTGGTGTATACCCCGGGACGTGGTTTCTTAACCTACCCTGGACGTAAAGAACTATGTGTTTATATTTGTGATACCTTCAATGGTTTTAATATAAGTGGAGAGGTTATAAATTCAAATAATAGATTTACATATGTATTCATCTGTCAAAAATAATAACACATTACAATGATTTGGACTTAGAAGAGGAAAATGTTTAAAACATTAAGGATGCTTATTAATAAATAAGGCATTAATTACATAAATTAATAAGATTATTAGTAAATAAGACATAAATATTCTATTAAATGGGTAAATACGATAAAGATACATTTAAATATTATGTAGGTACATTTTAAAATTTTGCCAGTGATTTGACGATATCGCTGGAAGAAGTAGACGCCATTTTGATTTGTGGCCATGATGTCACCATGCTATAATTCTTAACCTACAAATGACTAAAACAGACGACATTATATTTTCGTATCGATGTATTTTATATAGATCTAAAAATAAAATATATATGCAAGGGATTGCTAGCCATAAGATAAGTAGGAACATTTGTCTATTACAATAAATTAGCAGACAGCTAGTGGTCAGTGGTCTTACTGCTCGATGCCAATGTGATAATAATCTAAAGAGCAGTATTTAAAGCCCCTAGTTGAATTTTATTCTTTTTGACAGAGTCGGTATAGTGTGTTATACCCATGGAAGTAATAAGTACGTTGTACTTTATTACTTCAATGGTTTTAGGTAAACATTAATGACTTATAACGTCAATTACAATAATATATGTGTATCGATCATTAAATCCAGTAATTTTATTAGGTTAGTCACACACTAAAAGGTGATTGTCACACTGCACTCTGCCTCCGCGCGGTTTGGCAGAATCTGCTCCCACGCAGATTCTATCCAACCAAATTGGCTTGACTCGCCGGATTGCATTACCGGAGCGAAAAGCTACGCCCTGCGATCGCCAACCCGTCTACGATTATTGCTAAAGCCTCCAGGTGTTTGCCCAAAGTGGCGAACAACTGGAAATACCTATTTCTAACAGTGAACTGCGATATGGATGCTTGACTGCTCCCGCGCGCAGATTCTATTCAACCGTTTTTGGCACCGGAGTCCGGTGCAGTGTGAGAACCGCCAAATCATTCATCAATAATAGAAAAAATACTATATCTATAACTACTTGTATTTACATATCAATGTTGTACTCTGTGATAGTACCTACGCGTTGCATTTAAACTTATGTGTCTATATATTGGATTTCGTGTTAATGTTTCTTCAATGTGTACACGGTTCCTTCTAACTCAGGAGGTGTACTAAGACCAAGTAATTGATATCCATTGCCACTCCAATATTACGGATAGGTGGTGTACACTGAAGTGTCAAACCGCAATGGGTAACGTGCAGAGGGTGAGGTGTCACAGAACACTAAGTGACCTCTCTACAAATCTAGTCATTATATATATATTCATTTAGAGACTACACTGGCGCGTTCTTTGGCTGATAAAACGCGCATTTGGCCGTTTCAAGAAGACGTAATGTAATCTATCGTGCAATGTAAATGTCTTCTTAACCACCCACGTCTAAGCGGCTAAAAAACGCGCATGTGTTTATAGAATTCGACTGGCCCGGTAGCTCATTTGGTAAACACCTCTGCCTTCTGAACTACGGGTCGAGGGTTCGATCCCCGCACACTACAAACATTTGTGTGCATATATATTGTTTTCAATGTATAAAAAAAATATATATAAGTTTATCGGATGTTTGGGCCTATATGGTGCCGTGTGGCAGCGTGGCATGTATTTGGTTTTATAAATATGATATAGTTATATAAAATTAGTGTCTATTAAATTCTCGGTGTACCGTCCGCATAATATTCGTCCCAGGAAAGTCCTGTCGTCCCCCGCTAAATGTATTAAATGTACTTACTGATGTGAAATTTTAAATTCTATTTGTCCCATATATTAATGTATGTGCAATCAATAAATGTGAGCTTGCAAATTGTGTTTTATTTTATCGAAAATAAGGAGATAGAATTTCCATCAAACCTATTATTTTAAAAAATCACAGAAAATCACTTTTCAGTCTATAGAACGAATGTATCCGTGTGCTTTTCGGATTTAGAATAGGAGCACCACATCCCATGGGTGCCATAGAACATGACTAAGGTAATATCAGGAAACGGGCAGCAGCGTTTACCTCATCATCATCATCATCATCAGCCCACATTAGTCCACTGCTGGACATAGGCCTCTCCCAATACTCGCCACTTCGATCGATCCCGGGCCTCTCGCATCCAGCTCTTGCCAGCCGTCCTGCGCAAATCGTCACTCCACCTGGTCTGAGGGCGTCTTACACTACGTTTGCCGAGACGCGGTTTCCACTCCAGAACTCGTTTACCCCAACGGTTGTCCGTTCTGCGGATAATGTGGCCAGCCCACTGCCACTTCAGCTTACTGATCCGGTGAGCTATGTCGGTTTACCTAAATCAACAATTTAATTACAATTTCAATTTACATAAAACAATTTTATTATTGTTAAGAATAAAACAATTGAAAATTGAATCTAATCAAAAATGAGTTTAAAAACTAATTTTGCCTGCAGCTCAATACGAGCGACGATTCGTTATGCCCTGCAGGGTTGGTGATCATAGTAGGTTATATTTGTACCGTTTAACCGTCTCACAACATCCAACTATTGTACTTACTTTAAATTGGCGTAAATCGTTGATGTAAACTGGCTTTCCGAATCGCCAACCAAATTGCTACCGAGTCAGTCAACAAATTGGGATGACGACTAAAAAATAATTTAATGTCCATCAGATAGATTAATGAAAAATATTGGATACGTATTTTTTATTTTGCCTCTTGTTCAAAAACTTACGAAGATACATTGATTTTAAATGTCACATGACGTCACGTTATAGTACAAAATATACTATAACGTGACGTAGTTAGCCCCCACTCCGTAACTTTAATGCGCTATATCTAAGTATTTTCTTGTTATTTCGACAAAACAAAAAATACGGGTCTTATATTTTTTTATTATCTAAGAGACGGACTAATTATTTTCTTCATTTTCATACCTTGTCGTCATCCGTATTATACACGGTACCTCTGTTTCTATTGAAAAATATCTTTATCAAGTAAACTGTGACGCGTAAAATCTCGCTTGCCACACAAATTTGGTTCCTAATGGAGCGTACTAAGATCTAATATGGCTGATTTAGATTGTCTTAACAAACATTTAGGGCAGTTATTCCCAAAGTTAGTAACGTCGACCAATGGGGGTTGACGCTAAGCATGAAGCAAGTTTCCAAATAAATAAGTTCGGTCAGTTTACTGCTCATCCCACAGAAATGTATCAAGGATATAGTAAGTAGGTCCTTGTTTGCGTTAAATATCAGTCTGCAGACGTCCACAGCTGGACATAGGCCACCATGACAATTGTCATTTGAAGGGATTTACCGTAGTCATCACGCTTAGTCATAGTGGCCCCCATTAACTGATGAAAAACTTAAGAAGAGGAGCCCGAGTCACTGAGGCAACGAAAAAGTAAACAAATCAATCACATGTGAGTAAGTTGCCACCGCCAAATTGACTTGTAATATATTTGTCTATTTAAACATAATTTAAGCACAAAATGGTACAGGAAACGAACTTAAAGCGTGGAGCCTCCTCTATCAGTCAACCTTTGAGTCATGCGGGGAGCATATTTTTGTGCGGAAAAGTACACTGAGAAACTGTGAAAGAGAATAAGTACCTAATTTCGATAAAATATATCTACTACAGAAAATTTTGCATTTGTAAAGGGGGCAATGTCCCTTTAAAGGTTAAGTGAAATATATTATTATCTACTACAGAAAATTTTGCATTTGTCATCATCATCATCATCATCCTAGCCTTTTTCCCGATTGTCTCAGGGTCGGCTTCCCAACATTTTGCATTTGTAAAGGGGGCAATATCTCTTTAAAGGTTGAGTGAAATATATCTACTACAGAAAATTTTGCATTTGTAAAGGTGGCAATGTCACCGAAAAATAGCAAGAATCGTAAGTTGATCAATTTCCTAGTTAGTTGATTAACTTCCGGAAAATAATAAACGGCAGTTGAAATGTATTATTTAACGTATGTATTTTAGTAAATTGATCATTTTGCGGGGTATTGCCGTAAAATCATCCGACGAAGGTGAGGTGAACGTTGATTGGTTCAACGGCTCACGTGGCGTTATCCCGGCAACCAATCAGGGAACAGTGTATTAAGTTACGGGTAATAGTGCACCGTTAAATAGTACATTGAGCAATGATTGGCCCATTTGAGGATGATTTTACTTGTGTCAAAATCGTAAATTATTAAATGACTGTCAGGCTACCGTAAATTGATCAACTAACTGAAATCCATTACGTTAAATAATACATTTTAACTACCGTTTGTTATATTCCGAAAGTTAATCAACTGCCTAGGAAATTGATCAACTTACGATTCTTGCTATTTTCCGGTGACAGCAATATTCTTTAAAGGTTGAGTGCCTATGGCTCGGAGCAGTATCAGTGGGTCGGTGTGGAGGCCAGCAGAGCGCGACGGCTCGATACGGCATCAAATACAAGAGTAAAGACGGTAGTATTTTAATACTAAATACCTGCACTTAATCATTTTGTTACGACATGATGCTATAATATTCATCTTTCAGTACAGGACAATCATCATAATCATCAGCCTATTGCAGTCCACTGCTGGACATAGGCTTCTCCAGTTGTTCGCCACTTGGGGCAAATTTCTGCAGGATATACCCATAATCGCCACCCTGGGCAGGCGGGTTGGCGATCGCAGGGCGTAGCTTCTTGCTCCGGTGACGGCGAAAAGGTGATAGGTCGCTCCCTTACATCCCTCCCCCCAGTACAGGACAATACAGTCTCCCAATTCATTACCAGGCCAACGCACCAAGGTCACCGACATAGGTGAACGTATCGCGAAGCTGAAATGGCAATGGACCGGACACATACGCTGCAGGGACGATAACAGGTGGAGCCACCGAGTCCTGCACTGGCTACCTCGAGAAGGAAGTCGAAGCGTAGGCAGACCAGCAAAGATGGTCGGGTGATATTAGAAAGACGGCAGGGCCGACCTGGACTAGAGACGCCGCATCTTGAACGCTCTGGAATTCCAGAAAGGAGGCATATGTTCAGCAGTGGACACATAAGTGCTGAGAAGAAGAAGAAGATGATGCTAATGCAATATCTGAATTGAATTTATTGCTCATTATCTTTGCAATAGGGTTTCCCTATGCTGTCTGTTATTTTGTGCCGACCGTCAAATGACTGATTAAAGTTATAACCCATTTTGTTTTGATTTGGGTTTGCGCTTGAGTGTAATTCATCAACATCATTATCATCTTATCGCAGTCCACTGCTGGACATACGCCTCTCCAGTTGTTCGCCATTTTGGCCAATCATCCACTACATAGTGTAAAACTAAGTAGCTTTTCGTGTCTGTTCCTATGTAGTTATGGTTAAAGAATTTATTCCCAATAAGACAATTTACAGTCACTTACATGAGAACATTATTCTCATATCTTCAGAAATCTACACTTCCTTTACCTGAAGGTTGTCTGGAAGAGATCGCTTAGTAGCGATAAGACCGCCTAGATTGTACCACAAGATGTCTGTATCACCTTTTCTGTACTCATTGTGTATTTTGTGCAATAAAGAATATCTATCTATCTATCTATTATTAACATTATGCAACTAAATATAAAAATATAGGTAGTACGTCGTTCGAGTGCGTGTACAAATATAAGGCAGGTAAATACTCACCTAGTGCAATCTTTCAATTAAAGAAAGAAAGAAAATATGTTTATTCAGTGACATAATAGGACTAATAGCTAATACAATAACATTCATAGTAAAATAACATGTCACTGAAAAGGACAAAATGCTCAGCATATGTCGCGGCGACAAGAGACGCCGTGACGCTGGTCTTCCGCATATGTCCCTAAGGAGACGCACTGTGCGCAGCGACATCACTACAAAAAACGAAAATAATACGAGTGTATAACTAAGTGTTTTTCAAAATATGAGCTCACATTTTTTATGTCTGAGGGTATTTTCAAAAGTTATCATCTTTTTTCCATAATTGGTTATTTTGGGTAGTACGAGAAAACTAGCGCGGCGAGTGCTCCGTTTGGTGATGTGTTTTACAACGTTTAAGGTATGCATAGATCTTTAAAACTACAAAACGGATTTTGATGCGTTTTCTTTTAATAAATAGAGGGATGCAAGAGGAACATAATTATAATACATGCATATAGGTGGACTGACGGCATATGGGGCTGGATACGGAAGCTTGCAACCGGCCTCTGTGGAAGTATTTTAAGAAGGCCTATGTCCTGCATGTTGTATGTATGTATGTATGTTTATAGTTTACCATGAGGTCAATTGTAGTCCACAGGCCTGTCACGGGACTACAATTGACCTCATGGTAAACTATATCGCAGTCTACGACGAAGCGCGCTCACCCAATAAAAGCCGGTTCACTACCGTCCTGAATATAGGAAGATTATTTTGACTGGCTCGATGGCTCTTTGATAGTAACCTCTGCCTTCTGAGCTAAGGGTCGTGGGTTCGATTCCCACACAGTACAAATATTTGTGTTCAAGAACTTGTCTGTATTGGTCTGGGTGTTTAATATGTATAAATAAATGATAAATGAAATGAAAAAAAAATGAATTTATTTACAAAAAAGTATCTAAGTTAGTTTATCAGTTGTCTAGTACCTATAGTACAAGCTTAGGCTTAGTTTGTAGCTAGATGGCGATTTGTGGCCCAGCGTACCATATCTTGGTTATATACATATTATAGGTTCACAGAACAAGGAGCCCGGCGAAGTATTCCATAGTTTGGCCGTTCATACTATGTACGGGTAAGTAAGTATGTAGGTACTATCGTAAAAAAGAAATATGTGAGGAATCACAATTATAATGTTGTAAATGAGACGTGAAACAGTCTCTCTTTGATTGAGAAAGACAATTTTAAAAGTGTGATATTAATTCAAAACCATCCTTTCATCATCATCATCATCATCAGCCTATTGCAGTCCAATGCTGGACACAGGCCTCTTCAGTTGTTTGCCACTGAGGGCAAACATCTGGAGGATATACCCATAATCGCCACGCTGGGCAGGCGGGTTGGCGATCGCAGGGCGTAGCTTCTCGCTCCAGTGACGCTGCTGCCCGTCATCGGTATGTGGTATTTAGCCTTCAATTGTGATGGTTATACCGCCACCAGTCGGTTGCCAGCGCCTCGTTTGTTATTCGGCAGGATGCACCACGTGCAGGTGAGGTTGGCTTGGAGCGAAAAGATGATGGGTCGCCCCCTTACATCCCATCCTTTAGTATAATATTAATAGCATTCTTCGCCATGTAATAAAAAAACTAATAAAATTCTTGTCCCGCTTCGAGATAAAAACCTCTTTTTGCATTCGGTTCGGGGCTTACATCATTCCAGATTTTGATGCATCGAAGTCATGGAACTGTCGAGTCAGTGATATATCGAATTCATGGTTCTTCGATAAAAGGTTTTCGAGTAAGTATTTAATATTTTTAAAGCAAAGCCTGTTTTTAGCCAATGCGAAAAACGGATCGATCCAATGTTTCACCGTAGGTAGGTACCCGTATAGGTCATACTTATTTTAAAAGTGACGTGAAAATACCCACAGGTAACTACTAAAATATAAGTGTAATGAAATGAATGCACGGTGTCCCGAGGAGCGGCACGCAAGTCCTTCATTAGTTCCGCTACACATTAAGAGATGGCGCTGCTTGTACTTTACGTCACACATTGAATACAGAGTCTGCAATAATACACCATAAAATTGTAAATACCGTTAGATTATAATGTATCCCTCGAGATTGTAAACTGTTGAAATATTGTGAGCTATGTCATATTGCTTCATTATCATCACCATCAGCTATCGCAGTCCACTGCTGGACATAAGCTTCTCCAGCTGCTCGCCACTTAGGGCAAACATCGAGGTGAAACAAAATTCTTCAATCAAAATCTTTCGCGCCTTTAAATTTATCAACAGTCCACTTTGATCGATTCAAAATGGTTAAAGAATTTATTCCCAATAAGACAATTTACGGTCACTTACATGAGAACATTATTAACATTATGCAACTAAATATAAAAATATAGGTAGTACGTCGTTCGAGTGCGTGTACAAATATAATACCTTATAAACGGTAATTACCTACCGGTAAATACTCACCTAGTGCAATCTTTCAATTACGAGTGTATAGTAAGTGCTTTTCAAAATATGTTGTGCAAGTTTAATTTTCAATGCACTAAGTGAGCTCACACTTTTTATGTCTGAGGGTATTTTGTTATACAGCTGCGCTCCTTCAAAAGTTATCATCTTTTTTCCTTAATTGGTTCTTATTTAGGGTAGTACGCGAAAACTAGCGCGGCGAGTGCTCCGTTTGGTGATGTTTTACAACGTTTAAGGTTATATTAGTATGGAGAGAGCTTTTTAAAATCTTTTTTATTAGTATACAAATATTGTAAGTATATAATTGCTTAATATTCATTATTTTGGTTTCCTCATATATTTTAGACGTGGATGTTAAGTAATGATATTGAAAAAGAGTTTTTATTATTTTGTTTTGTGCAACTTGAAGATAAGCAATTTTTGTATTACAAGTAGAGGATTCGGTCCCGGTCGATTTTTCGGATCCCGGGATTTCGGGATTTTCTACAGTTAGTCCCGGGATCCCGGGATAGTCCCGGGATTGTATTGGTCGTAGAAAATAGTAACAAAAAGACAGCAAAACAAAAATCTTAAAAAAACTAAACAGAATTAAATTATACACCATACAAATTCTTTGGATTCATCGTTAACTTCTTTAACCAAATGAAAAAAACATTTATGCCGCGGTCACATATTGGATTCAACTTTACGTCTAATAATAGACGTGGTTTATTTATTAGTAGCTGTGCATGCGACGTCTCACGCGTGGATATCGGTTTTAAAAAAAAAATGCTTAAATCTTAAGTTAGAACTCTAGCAATACATGGTGAAAACCGCATTCGATTCCATGCAGCAGTTCTCGCGAGATGCGCGTTCAAACATACAGATTAAAATTTCCCCCGCTTTCCCAACATTTCCCTTCACTACTCTGCTTCTATTGATAAAAAGTATACTAAACTGATCGTGATAAAAAGTATACTATAACCTGCCCATGAGTATGAAGAATAAATGTACAATGTTTCGTTAAAATCCGTCAAGTAGTTTTTGTTTCTATAACGAACATACAGACAGACAAAAATTTTACAGATTTAATTTTTGGCGGTTTTTTCAATGGGCCGTTACGCGTACGAAATAGGTACATAATTATGCTTATTACTTGCATCAGACATGTACTCAACGAAAGAAAAGCCGATGGTGGATTATAACTCGATAACTCTAAGACCTCTAGTGCATTTTCTTTTTTTTTTTTATAAATTCTTTGATTAACAAAATAAATATCAATACTTATCACGACGTGATGAGGAATTTTCACTCACTTTTAAACATAATCCGGGGCCGGTCGTTAGCGCAATCAAATGAAATCAGCCGTGTAAATGAGATGGCCGTCAAAACGTAAGATGAAAGTGGATGAAAGTAAGTGCGTTTCGTTTTACGCACATTTTTATTAACTTTTATTAAAAATATATCAATCCCGAAAATCCCGGGACTCTTTAAATTTAATCCCAAAAATTTCGGGACTGAAATATGACCGGGATCCCGGGATCCCGGTTTTCGGGATCCCGGGATCGAATCCTCTAATTACAAGCATTTTCCAGTTGTTTACATTTTAACGTTTTATTTTTCGGTAGATTGGTAGAATCGTTTTGTTAGAAAAAAATTGTCACAAAATTTTTGTTTACGCACTTTGATGGCCTCCATGACCTGGGGGCCCCGCAGACGATGGAGGCCCCCGAAGTGCATAAGCAGAAACTTCCCTAATTTTGTGACATTACAAATCTTTTCCCTTCCCAAGGGCCCCCAAACAATTTTTTATATGGGGCCCCGCCAAGACACGCTACGCTTCTCTCACGCCTAGTAAGTTCAATGTGACCAAGTGTATATTACTGCTTCTGATTGTACACATAACAATGCAATCCCAAAATTATTTTCGGATTTGCAGAGGTCAGTCTACAAAATCATTATAATTAATTAACTATGGCATTAAGTCGTATCCGTGAACCCTCCCGCATACATCAGGCATTGAAAAATATATCGACACCGGTTGTATAGTTTCTAAGTTAGAAAGTCGTCGGGTGCTATTACTAAGTCAATCGAGTTTCGAGAACATTTTCTTCGAATACAGTTTTCGTCTTATTCTCACCTTACCCTTCATTTTTCAACTAACCTCTACCCTACGGTTGTCTGGAAGAGATCGCTTAAATCGATAAGGCCGCATAAATTGTGCAACAATAATTGTCTATTATACCTAGTTTTAAGTCAATTGCATGATTCGCAATAAAAAACATATCTAGGTAGGTATCAAAATTTTTTCAAGCAAAACGGATGAAATTAACACCATTAGCATAAAGAAAAACGACTTCAATATCCTGACAATGGGTCCAAACCCTTTCGAACAAAAAAAAACGTTTCCAATTCCCGGAGATAGGTATGTGGTATCAATCATACAATAACAAAAAAAGAACATTCCGTCGAATTGAGATTCCTCCTCCTTTTTTTGAAGTCTGTTTTAAAAAGCTGGCTAGTGGTTTATTTAGAGAAACGATCCCCGTGCATTAGCGAGCGAGTCCGAGATAGGTTCCGAAAGGCAGTATGGCCGCTAGACGGGCTTTTGTCTCACAGAGACGCGCGCGCATGTAGTGACCGAGTGCATGCGCGCACTAACAAGCGGAGCGGGAGCGGAGGCGGGGACAATAGGTTAGAGGAGAATGCATTATGCACCTTCACGTTGACTGGCACGATGGCTCATTTGGTAGTGACCTCTGCCCTCTGAGCCAAGGGTCGTGGGTTCGATTCCCGCACAGTACAAACATTTGTGTTCATTTACATGTCTGTTTGTATTGGTCTGGATGTTTTCTATGTATAATATGTATTTATTTACAAAAAAAATGTATCTAAGTAAGTTTATCAGTTGTCTAGTACCCATAGTACAAGTTTTGGCTTAGTTTGGGGCTAGGTGGCGCTGTGTGGCCCAGCGTGGCATGTCTTGGGTTATTTATTATTTATTTATTTATTTACGTCGCCTCCAGGGGGAGTCGGCTCGGTCTGTGGGACTCACACCTCCCTTAATGGGAGGGCATACCCACTAAATCCCTGTGTCGCCAGTGGTTAGCAACTAGCAGTCTGCCTGTCCTAGCCAGCCGAAGATAACAGGCGGCCGGCACTCCTGGTCCAGGGTGGGCAAATACCTACCCCCGGCTTCCGGGCAGCGATGGTATGCTCCCCGGGTGGACCTCGTGCAACGGTGTAGTTGCACCCACCACACACGCCCCTTACCACTCGGGGCACGAAGGAGATGCTCAGAGGGGTACGCCCTTTGGGCATGATGAGGAGGATGCGTTGTATGCCCTCCGGTGACACACATTCAAAATTATTTAGAAGAAAATATTATTGTAGACTCTCAAATTTATTTAGAAGAAGTTTACATCATAGTGGTAGGTTGACATGTGGACGTCTGTACATTATCATTACAAACGTAAAAAGGATAGGCTTTTTATGTGCCTACACCCTCATACGAAATTAAAACATCGTTTCAAAGTATTCCGGTAAAAAAAAAGGTAAACATACAACGATATACAAAACAAACCCGCTCCGCTCTTCACTAAGCCGCATACTATCTGAAGGAGAGGGGGGAACTCTTGCGAGACGTGGTGACCGGCGCGAGGCAGTAGTCTCGCCGACACGGAGCAAGCTGCGCCCGCGCATCGCCGCGTGTGTACCCCTTCCAACTAATAAAACAAAAAATACCACCATCCCATTGGATCCCCATCCTCATCCCTGTGCGTTCGTGACAAGTGACGCTGAAACTGTGAAAGTGTTATCAAGTTACTTAATTACAAGCCAGGACCGGTCGGACGGACTTCTGCAACCAGATTGACTGCACGTTTTCGTTGTGCGAATTGTTATGTTATCTCTAGGTAAGTGCCAATATTATGGTCAATCGGCCTGTCCGGCCAACGCAATTTTAACACCAGAACTGTCCCTTCTCGTCACGATTGAGTTACGAAATTGTCATGACACGTTTCTATTAGCAATTTAAGTTATTGTTTAGGTATTTATCGACCGTATTACCTACTCAGCTTTTATTGATCTTAAGAAAACCTTTTCCCTAACTACAAAATACCTTTCAAATACTTGAGCGAGAAAGATCCAATTGAAAAACCAGATTGGTCAGTTCAACGCTATCCAAAAAAATGTGCATCTTTGCTTTGACCACACCCAAATACGAAGGTTAAAATTGACAATTTGCCACTTTCATTTTTCAAACTTAAGCATAAGTTTTTATTATCTAAGTTATTAAACTTTCTCCTGCATCTAGCCCGAAGGTAAGTAATGTAACTTAGCAAGTGCGAGTTGGCGTACCTACCTACTTAATGTTTGCGTATATTTATGTCACTTTGATACTTACTTGTGTTAATTAAACCTGAATAGATTATTACACATACATCTATTATTCTTAATGCAGGAAGTGGCGTAGCAAAGACATCGAATTGTAGTAAAGGATTACCTAATAATAATGAGGTTGGTAGTTTGTATTCTTCTCTGACGGCTGACCGACATTTCGCCCTGTAGTTACCTACGCTACGTCACGGGAAGCAAGCTTCGTATCTATCCTATCGTAAATAGATATACCTACCTAGGTAACCTCTCACTAAAAAAGTCGACAAAATATCGTGTCGGAGGCAAGATCCACTTAGGGTCGTCGCTCCAGGCCATTAAACCTAATGAAAATTGCAAAGTTTCAAACGGTTTTATTTTGAGCTTAACCTGAAGCTTACGTAAGCGGGTAATATGTATATTTTTCTACTCGTTCTTTTCCTACGTTTACTTACACCACAATATCGAGGTCGTTTTATTAGCCAAAGAAAGAAACTGAGTTGCCATCCAAAGAGCATCTAATTAAAACAGTAAACATATGACCTCATAATGAAGAAAGGTAATAAAATGTGTACTCGCGCGCTCGTGGACCAGTTTGCAAACTACCTACATATCGGTGTTTTTATACCTACCCTCAGCTGCGAAACACATCGACTTAAATGTTGAAGTTTAAGTTACACCTTGCTACGTTAACTTATGGACGATACCTACTTAAAACAAAGTTGTCATACAATAAGCGATTGAACACAACCAGGCTATTGTGTAGTTCAAAAGCGTGTTTACTACTTATTTGTGAATACCGGGTAGTGTAATAAGGGTTTCAGCCAGATGGACATTTACTGAAGAGATGGTAAGGGTATAATAATAATAAATTAATTTATTCTTGCCAATTATTACAAGCGTCTTACATCAGTCTTACATGGACTTGAGAGAGAATATGGCAGGCTGATACCTGAACTAGGATAAATCCTGTGTCTCAGGTTATCAGCCCTCCACCCCATACAATGATCAGATACAGATAACAAGTATGCAAAATTGCACATCAATATTATAATAATATAGCAATAAGAAGGTAGTTACAGAATTTGTGCACAAGCGCGTGTCCACAATCAGTCCGCAATTCTCAACAACACCAAGGGTGACACCAAGGTTATAGATACTATAATTATTAAAAAGTATGTCTTGTTTATTCTTTAAGATTGTTATTCTATATCTGTGCTTGGCGATTTTTATTAAATCTTCTTTGTTTTCGAATTTGGAGTCCTTTGCTATGCCTGTATGATTTATTTATTATGGATAAAAACTACGCAATACGAAATTGGTAATTTTTTGCTTGGCGAAATATTATGAACTTATATTTGCTTAATACTAATATTTATTTTTTCGACAAACGGCCGATACTCCACCGAGTAACGGCGTTACGTGTATTTGTTTTATAGTAATACGTACACAAAAAAAAATTATATAGAGACGAATTGAGAACCTTTTCCTTTTTCGAATCGATAAATCGATAACGGCTTGATATTTCTATCTGTATTTTACATAAAAAAATTGATACTAAAAAATATGCTAAATATCACAGTCCGATGACGGGCCGCAGGGTTACCGGAGCGAGGGGCTACGCCCTGCGATCGCCAACCCGCCTGCCCAGCGTGTCGATTATGGGTATATCCTCCAAATGTTTGCCCTAAGAGGCGAACAACTGGACAAAATTGTATCCGTCTATACTCTGTATGTTTTGGTCTTATTAATGCCAAAATTCGACTTGACAGTAGGTAAATATAAATAAATAACAGCATATATATTATTAAATTTCGCAAGGCATTTGTCTAGCAAACTACTTAGAATTGTAGATTTATACATATTATTTGTATATTCGCGAGAGTTAATGTGTTAGTCCTAGATTTTGTAGAAAGTTCGGCTATGGTATATCCGCTCATAAGATGAATGAATGTTATAGTATAACAAATAATAATAAGTAAAGAAAAGTCGGAGTGGAATATAAGGATTGGTACATTTTCTTTCTTCCTTTCAAAAAATACATCTTCCTTTATTCGTAAAGGTTCTTAAACAACCAAATCATCAAACTACCACAGCGGTTTGGAAATCAGCCTATGCAGTCCCACTGCTGGACAAAGATCTCCCACAAACTTTTCCTTAGTGTTTTCTGTCTAAAGCCTAAATCTGCTAATTCTTTGATTGATGGACCAAATAAACAAACTATCTTTTTTCTTGGGATATTGACGTTTTGCACGAAATAACACAAAAAGCGAACTTAATGCTAGAAGCATTCTAAGTCAGGTCATGCAATGAGCAGATTTGAGTGTGGAGATATTAATTGGCTGTCAAATATTGCTTTTGTTTATATTATCCGTGCGTCTAGCACAAAATGGTACAAAAGAGCTAACATTACATATTAATAAATATTATTAATTAAATATTAATAACCCAAGACGCGCCGTCTAGCCCCAAACTAAGCCGAAGCATGTACTATCGGTACTAGACAACTGATAAACTTACTTAGATACATTTTTTTTTTAAATAAAGACATATATATACATAGAAGACACCAACATAATGCTAAGAGCATTATTATACATTATTCTCTACCAGTCAACCTTTAGGCCACGCAGAGAGCTGCCGGTGAATGTACAAATAGAAACACAGTGAAACCCATCAAATGAGCGACAGGTGCAGTCAAAAACATTAAATACACACAAACGTACGTAACCATATTGATAATGTTGATAGTTAATAGACAGAATAATTAATATCAGACCTAATTTGCTAAAACAACTAAAATTGGTTGCAAAACTATGCCTATCGCTTTCAAAATTAATTAGACAAAGCCAACTAAATTGTGAAATTAATTATAAGAAATTAATATTATACTAGTACTAGCTGAGCCCGTGGCTTCGCCCACGTGGAATAGAGTTTCATACCCTATTTTATCCCCTTGTGGGTTGAACTGATCAAAATCCTTCCTTAGCGGATGCCTACGTCGTAACATCTACCTGCATGGCGAATTTCAGCCCGATCCGTCTAGCTAGTGGTTTGGGCTGTGCGTTGATAGATCACTATGTCTGTCAGTCAGTCACCATTGAGTATAGGTATATGTATTTAGATTGTAGGTTGATTTATTGGCTGCGATCTACCGCAATGCATGGCACAGTAGGTATATCTACCTTAAATTGACTCGACCGAGTTGAATATTTGAAATATTTATGTATTCGCTCAACATTCGCGCAACTGTATTTCAAGAGGAGGGAGGTAATCCTGAACGCTCTTTTAAAAAAAAAAACTTTTGTTTATTTTTAAAGCAAATCCGTTGTTTGCTGTTAGGGTTGAGCTGGCATGGCGGTGGCAACAGACAGGTAACTGACCAGTTACTTGCCCGTTGTGACATCGACTTGGGCTTCTCTTTCGCTTTCCATCAGGCGTAGGGAAGCCATTATGTCGAGCTACTATAGATAAAAGATCAATTACAAATTCCTTGCTTCCTGTCAGATGTAATAAAATAGTTTTCTGTCAAAGACATTAATACCCCTTTATACAAACATGCGCAGGGCCTACAATAGATTAAAGACTGCCTTGGAACTTTGACAGAAGACGGTAGATTACAGTAGAAGTTCTCTCATCATCATCATCCTAGCCTTTTTCCCGATTGTCTCAGGGTCGGCTTCCCAAACTGAGAGATTTGGCGAGGGCTAAGCTTTTACACAAAGCGACTGCCATCAGACCTCCGCAACACTTAGGGTAAGCTATGCCCAATCCCAGTTAGGCGTCAGAGTTATCATCATCTCTGATATGATGTGACGACTGCTATCTGAGTTGGTAAAGATAGCACCCGGGACCAACAGCTTAACGTGCCTTCCGAAGCACGGAGGAAATCGGTGTCAAGTTTTGGTCACCCATCATCGAAGTGACCGCGCCAATGGTTGCACAACGTTGCGATCATTGTTAAGCGTACAAGACCGCGTCGCCACCGAGCACCGTAGAAGTGCTCTGCGGTCGTTAAAAACGTCGTTCCAAGTGAGTGAGTCCTCTAGAACAATATTGCGGTGCGCAGACGCTTAGGATAGCCAAGTTCATAGAGAGCATGAATGGCGGCAAAAACGGCACATCCGGCAGCTTAACACATTTCTCACGCACGGCGCGAGATATGCGCGTGCGCGGATGAGCTGAGTAGATCTTTAGATCTTTTGTAAATACGACTTAACTTCGAAAATCGCGCATCGGTTTTGAGGAATCAACTTTCTGTGACAGTCATTTCGAACAACTACGACTCGGGCGCCTTCAAGAAACAAGCGTACCTACTCCTACTCAAAAGGCCGGCAGCGACCCCAGAACTGGATATGAGTTGCGGGTGTCCATGGGCGGTGTCGACTGCTTACCATCATCACATTTGCTCGTCTGCCGCCTCTTGCATAAAAAAGAATACCGAAACAATCTTATATCTGCCGAACTATTAAGCTGTGGAACTCTTCCAGCACACCATCAGCATATTGCAATCCACTGCTGGACATTATGCCTCTCCAGTTGTTCACCTCTTTGGGCAATTACCAATTAAAAAAATATAGGTAAAGTTGTAAAAACGATACCTTATGCCCAGAAAAAATTTGGATAGTGAATAAAAAGTCACCTTGTATGTGGTACGCCTTACCCGCTTCTCCTGTGGCGTTGGACCACATCCTACCCATAGTTTCCGCGCACTTAGCGAGAGCTGCTCAAGTGGGCCGCTTTGAGACCACTCGTGCGCCCGCGCACCTCTGTGCAACAACAGAATAGGGTATTTGACTATGTCTGATTTTGTTTGTTATTTCATAGTTACCAGAAAGAATACTTATAACATGTAAAATAAGACAGCAATAGACCTGCAAAATTGATCGGGAAAGTCCATTTCGAAAACTGAAAATTCAAAACAATTATACCATACTTTAAGTTGCATTATTTGTAACAACTTTTGTTATGAAACGAAATACATAAGTAAAAGCAATATTTAGCACAGCTACGTTTTCGGAATCGCCCATTTATTGTTGTAATGAAATTGCGATATCTCGGTGACAATTAATGCTAACGAACTAATATTTTTAAAGAACATTTCTATAATGAAGTATTCTGTTGATATCAAGAAAAAAAATGTCAAATAGCCTATTGGGGTTCTAGACAGACGAACCGCAACTGCAATCCAAACGCATATTGCAGTTGAAATGCAGTTGACACAACTGCAACAGAACTGCAAACCCAGCATCTTTACGTACCTTTAAGTATTCTTCAATAAACATAAATAAAAACACTAGCAGCCCGCTCCCAGCTTAGATTCGGATAAATCAATTATTTCAGCTAAACATTTCATACATTATTGGTGTTTTATCAATGCTCTCATATTGCCCTCGTAATTTGGCAATGCAAGGATGGAGTTTTTTTAAGTACAAGGTCACCGGAGCGAGGACCTACGCCCTCCGCCTGAAAAGCAAGGCGATTAAGGGTAAAGATTGAGAGATGTCCAGCTGTGGACTGCGATAAGCTGATGATGATGATGTAGTTTTTGGGATAGGAAATGGAAATAGGGACGTGACAAAGGGAACAGAACTAGGAACTGGTAAGGGGTTGTGTTCTGGGTGATAAATTGGTAAAACTTTGGTACCCAAACACATTTTCAAATAAAATCTGCAGTTTCCCGACTGATTTTCTCCATAATTGTCCCGAGATTATAGTTATAGCCTCAGCTTAAGTTATAATGAGTAATTGTTTTGGCTATACCTAACAACGTTCTGTTCTAGTGTTTAAGAAAACATTATTAGTGAAGCCTATATTTTGAAGGCATCTTGTATTTTTTATAAGGTAAATAAACACATTCATTTATTTTTAAATAGTTCTATGTGTCAGCTCATAAACTATATTATTTTCTTTTGTCTGAACTAAACTAATGAAAAAAAATCAACCAATGAAATACAACTGTATCCTCGTATAAAAATGAACATTTGATTAACGCCAGTGGTAATAAAATATAATAATTTTAAGCCGACACGGAGATCAGACATCTATCGGTTATAATAACCGATAAAGTACAACAAATAAAGTTACAATTATTTACTAGGAAATAAATAATTTACAACTCGCAATTGTAAAAATATCGCCAATGGATTTATGATTTATATGTTGTGAAATAATGATATTTTCCAGAGCGGTGATACTTCAATAAATTAATCTATCGTGTGAATTTAAAAAAGATTTTTATTTTCTATGTAGTGAATACCGATGCCGGTATTAATTTTAATTAATTAAAGGCTTTGTTTTGTCATCAACGGAAGTTTTAAATGAAGCTCTTCGTTCTCATTGTAATTATTTTATTTTTGCAACTGTTTTTCTGTACATTCATTTCAGTATTTATTGTCTATTTTTTTTTAAATAGGCTTGCTTTGGTGTGCTTTAAAGAGAAAAAAAAGAGGCTATATTGCTGCGTCATCAGCCTATTGCAGTCCACTGCTGGACATAGGCCTCTCAAAGTGTTTGCCACTTTGGGCAAACCCCTTTAGATTATACACAGAAACGCCACCCTCGCGCTGGGCAGGTGGGTTGGCGAACGCAGGGCGTAGCTTCTCGCTCCGGTGACGCTGCTGCCCGTCATCGTTCTGTGTTATTTAGCTACGAATTCAATTGTGATGGTTATACCGCCACAGGTCGGTTGCCCACGGGCATTTGTTATTCGGCAGGCTGCACCACGGGCAGGTGAGGTTGCTCTCTTACATCCACAAAAATTCGTGAAGTCACGTCGCCATCAAGCCATACAAATTAAATGAAGGAATCGTGTTTTGACAGCCACATAATTGACAAATCCGAGGAAACACAGACGGATGGCAACCCTGGCTGGTAGTTAACAAACAGTTGTCGACCCCTGAAAGTGGTTTGCCCGTACTCTAAATACGCAACACCTTTCGATTCGCCGTTCAACCGAAATTGGTAGTTATTTCTATAGTTGTACGACTCAAAGTCAATTGACAGTGCTATGCCAACTCTAATCCTTTCATTTCACGGTGTAGATTCTGATAGACTGCCTAGGACCGGTAGCTGATAATATCGGCATTGATTAATAGGCAGATATGAGTGTTCAGTACAGACGGTCGAACATGAACCTACTGCCCTTATGACAACCAATCAGCTGCCCAGGTCCGTCCACTACTGAATCATAAGCCTCTCCAGTTGTTCGCCACTTAGGGCAAACATCTGGATTATAGAACCATAATTGGCAGGCTCGGTGGCTCATTTGGTAGTGCCCTCTGCCTTCTGAGCCAAGGGTTGTGGGTTCGATCCCCGCACAGTACAAACATTTGTGTGCATGAACATGTCTGTTTGTATTGGTCTGGGTGTTTTCTATGTATAATATGTATTTATTTACAAAAAAAAAAAAATAAGTAAGTTGTCTAGTACCCATAGTACAAGCTTCGGCTTAGTTTGGGGCTAGGTGGCGCTGTGTGGCCCAGCGTGGCATGTCTTGGGTTATTTATTATTTATAATTGCCACACGGGAAGGCGGGTTTGGCAAGGCGTAGCTTCTCGATCCGTTGCCGCTGCTGCCCGTCATCGGTCTATGGTATTACAATCAATCGCCTACAAGCGTGGGCAGGTGAGGTTGGCTTGGAGCGAAAGGATGGGCCACGCCCTTAAATCCCAATCATTATCATATGCTTGCAACGTTCACTGGTGTGATAGGTATCTATAAATAATTTTCATATTTTTTCAAACTATTTTTCGGCTGTATATGTATGTGTATGTATATATGTATTAAATACTTTGATATGATAATATGTAACTATTACGCACGTACGTAGCATAATTAATACAATGAAATTAATTATAAAAAAAACAGTGCCATCAACCGAAATAAATCAGGAAATCAGAGAGAAATGAATTATTTATTGTTTTACTCGTAAATGAAATGGAATAAGTCAGAAAGTGTCGCAAACGTTCATTCAGATGAAACCACGATGATACCTAGAAGGTCAACAACCACGTCAGATATTCCGTGGAATATACACTGAATATTCAATAAACCTCTGAAAGTAAAATAAACGAAGTTGGAATTGATTTGCTCTTTGAAAAAGGGGTTTATTTGCGGATATAAATATATCTTTTATTTTTTGTAACGTAAATATATCGAAATGTGCTTTAGAGATTGGTACGTTATTTTGTAACAGTTTTTTTGTGTAATTAAAAAAAAGATGGAAATTAAGAGTAGTATAAATATTATTTTGGGTAAACCGGAATTCGCAATCGCCAATCACACAAAAACGTACCTACGCCCTTATGCTGTCAGTGTACGAAAAGTCATATAGTTCCTCACATTTTATGGCCATCGGTGGAGTGCTGTTGTGAGGCAACATAAGTCTACGAGTACACTTACACTTATACGAAAGCAATTACGCACGTACGTACTTTTTCAAGCTCTGTCACATGCATTTCCGTAAGTTCGTACGCATGCTATTACGCGCACATTTATACACGCTCATGAACATTCTGTTAATATGGACTCAAATAAATAAATTGTTTTAGTTCCTACGACACATGCCGAGTCTAGAGCAGTGGCCGCTGACTATATTCAAAGGTTCCTGTAATAGTTAAATTCTTCTTGCATTTTAATTAAGAAGATAGAGATTAAGAGAAGTGTGGTTTTGTTTATGAAACTATTTGTATTTTTGGAAACAAGCACATACATATCTTATTTCGTAAACTCGTACGCACACAAAGCGAAATGGCTAGACCAGAATTATACCGCTACGTTGGCATATCAACAAAGTAAAAACAGTGAAAGTGTAGTACAAGAATAAAGTTGTTCGCCGATTCATGTGCACGCGTTGAAAATGTCTTCCCAGGCTCAACAATGGGGTGGCGTTTTTCCGATGCGCGGGCGCAGAGAAAACGGAGCCAATTAGCGCTCGCATTATGGGTCACTAGGCTATTCCTGCGGATTTGCTCATATTATAGAGGATCGAGTAATGTGTCCACTTTTATTTTTCTTTTTTTTTACGTCATGAATGCTTTTACGCTTTTTTTTATTTTATTTTTTTTATAGTGGCTCGACATATTGGCTTCCCTACGCCTGATGGAAAGCGAAAGAGAAGCCCAAGTCGCTGTGACAACTGGCAAGTAGTATTAGAGGTCATTTGGCTGCGGTATTCTATAGGGTGGAGGTCCTTCCCCGGACGGGCAGCTCAATTCGAGCGAAGATTCGCTATGCCCTACCTCTCTTATTCCAATTTGCCACGTTAGGTAAATACCTACATCATTAAATTTAGCTAACATGTTACGCACCGTAAAACGAGCGGGAATATAATTTATACACACAATGTTTCAGTTATTAATTATAGGAATATTGATGCGTCTAATGCCGTCTGTCGCTGTTAACGGTATTCAAATCAATATGTTTGGCAAACGAAACCATTAGCATTACGAGATGCTGATAGTAATGTATTCTGTCATTGCTTTATTTTAACCGACTTCAAAATGAAGGACCCCCTTCAGACAGAGTGCTCGTAGGGGACCACCGCGCCAGCGTCGGGTTTAGTGGCTATTCTCGGCTACATAAGAGTGAGCCACACATAACCCAGGTGTCCCGTACCCATGTATGCGTAAAGGAATTCCCGACGAAAAAAGACAACTAAGAGAAAATATATTTCATGTACAGAATTGACTTCTCTGCAGATTTATTAGAAGTATAGAAGATTTTCGCAGCAGCGTCACCGGAGCGAGAGCAGCAATAGGCTGATGATGATGATGATCTGTTTCCTAGGTAGTATACGGCCTGAGCTTTATATGACCCTACCATTGGTGACGACTTCCCTGAAACTTATACAGTGTATCAATATAAATGTAAAATATGTACAATAAAGTTATATTATACACTAAAGCTTCAGATGAGGTAGCACATTTAAATGTTACAATATTTCGAAACGCTACGTACGAATTCAGTTTGTAATTAATAAACGACAAATTATTTCCCGTAAAATCAATTAAACTTTATCTAGGTATTCATTGAATATCCTCAATTGATATTATAAATGGTGAAACATTATAAATGGTTATGTGAATACATATTTCAATTCAAGCATGCGAAGGGCCGTCTGTGAAATGCATCCGTGAAAATACGAGTATTCCATATTCAATGGGTTTTTATAAAAATCACAATAAGAAAATTCCTCGCATGATTCAGTAGATATTGAATAAAATATGTTATTTGTTGTTAATATTAAAAGTTATCACATCCAACTATCATTTTATTTAGGGTTCTACGGGCATATGAAAAAGCCCTCGGTGACTATTGACTGGCTCGGTGGCTCAATTGGTAGTGACCCCTGCCTTCTGAGCCAAGGGTCGTGGGTTCGATTCCCACCCGGGAGAAACATTCGTGTGATGGATACTTGTGTTTGTTCCGTGTCTGGGTGTTTATAATTTGTATTTATTTGTGGTACCTTCGTTGTTCTGATACCCATAACACAAGTGCTTAAGCTACTTACTTTGTGATCGGAGCAATGTATGTGATGTTGTCTGATATCAACAGCGTTGGGCATTTTTCATGGGGAATGCCTTTACGCATGTATCAGGGCCCCATGGAGGGGATATATAATTATGTCCTATGTAAAGTCAAGGGCTCACTAAACCCGATATGGTGATCCGCTACGAACACTCTATCTGAGAGGAGTTGGGATGCCCGGAGGGACTCAATACCCACAGCGCACCCCGCCTCTAGTATGGACGGCATACCTTGGGAGGACGGTGTGATGTCCTCCCGGCACCTTCCTATGAGCCACTGATTACTCTGCCCGAAGGCACATGTTAAGCCATTATATATTAACTGGAACATTTCACAATAATATCAACTGAAGTAAAACATTTTGTACACGCGACTGACCTCCATGAATGTACGGAAAATAAAATCTTTTTATTTTCAAATTAAATCAGTTCAAATTTATTTTCGCTTGATACGACTATTTCATGACATTTTTTTGGCATAGATTAAAGATTCCACAAAAGAATGCATAAAAATTTAAATCGTAGGCGTTTCGGGGAAATTTAAAGTTCAAGCCATAATCTTCCTCATCAGAGTACCGCTATACTTATCTCTGGAATCTTTTAGGGGCTATTATAGGAACTACCAATTCGATGGACTTTACCGTTTGCTTGCATGGTAGGTGAGGGTTACAGCGACGTTCAAGCCATAATTCTCACTAACCTGTAGCTATAACGCCGATATTAAAATGAGACTGTATTAATTAACTGTACGACTATTTATGATACGACTATTTGAGGTTTCAAATATGAGGATTACAGGCACCCATTCTGGTACATGTGGGTCCCACACACCGCGCTGACTCCCCCCAGATTCGGCGTGAAGCCTAATGCGGAATGCATAAAAAAAAAGAAAAAATATGCGTTAGCATTACTAAGTCTACGACGGAACCCGTGCACGTTAGTTCGAAACACGCTTGCCCTGACTCGTCCCGATGGCATCGTACGTCCACACGAAGGAATCCCTTTGATGATGCTCCATAGAAATCATACAATTGACTGAAAACTGGACAAACAGGGCGCAGAGTAGGGTGGCCAGATGGCCGGGAAATCTGGGACATTCCTAGAATTGTACTGTCGCGTCGCGTGGTTCGTGGCTAAGTTTTACCAGCGATTTCATCTGTCTGGTACCCACCCAGTGGGTGTCTAAGCCTCGTTAGAGTAGCGTAAGCACTTTCACGCCGCCTCTCAGAATGGGATAGCATACCCACTCAACCCCCCTGTGTAGCCAGTGGTTAGCAGCAATCAGGGACACGGGTAGCTCCGGAGCATACGGCCGCATCCCTGCCTGCCCCGGCCAGTGACCCCTGAAATGTCCCACAACTGAAATGTACGTGTCTGGCCACTCTAGCGGCGAACTAACGCACAATAGCTTCAGAATATCTGATTAAACAATATACGAGTACTGGATAATATTATTTTGCAGCTCAATTGTAATTTCTAAATCATAATATAGTTGTAATTTCTAAATAATAATATAATATTTATTCTCGCAACAGATCGTCATAGGTCGTTTGTATAATATCGTAGTCGTGTATGATATTCTAGAATAGAATATTCATTTGTTATTTTTTTTTTAACTAATGGCAACCATAACAATTGGACCTGCTGCTAACATGGTGGCATTTGGAGCACTCCGCAAAATTAAATGTAGAATGCTAAATGTATGCAAACAAAAAATCGTGCATCCTTTTTTTGGAAATCTGCCTTCCTCATAAGAGAGGTAGGGCATAGCGAATCTTCGCTCGAATTGAGCCGCCCGTCCGGGGAAGGACCTCCACCCTATAGAATACCGCAGTCAAATGACCTCTGAGTCGTGTTTCTGCCGGTGTGTAGGGTTTCCGGAGCTCGTGGGGGGTTGGGGTTGGGCCGGCTTGGCGGTGGCAACTGACAGGTAACTGACCAGCTACTTGCCCGTTGTCACAGCGACTTGGGCTTCTCTTTCGCTTTCCATCAGGCGTAGGGAAGCCATTATGTCGAGCCACTATAAAAAAAGAGTTATATCAGTTACCCCCCACACTTGTTGCAGGATGACGGACTACGAGCGCATCAAGAGCGGCTGCCTCCAGCTAGGGGAGCTCTGGGAGGACCCCGACTTCCCGGCCACGCAGTCCTCCGTGTTCTACCACCAGACGCCGCCCTTCAACTTCGTCTGGAAGAGGGCCAAAGTAAGTCACCAAAAGGCTATTATGGCTAAAAATTGTAATTAGTCCGTCTTTTAGCGTATTCAAAAATAAAAGATACGTATTTTTCCTTTTTTCATTCAAATAAACAATAGCAAAGATACAAGGCCGTGCTAGGAAAATGTTTATTTTAAATTTAAAAAAAAAACAAGAATTAAATAACGTAATTTTCCAACTTCTATGCAATTAAATACAATTTAAAGTATCTAACTGTATTACCTACCTACATCCTCTCTTCGTCTTTGGGGGACGAACAATAAATACGTGGAGTGATTGAGGAACGACTGTTTAAGCAAGTATGAGGTCAACGCACTAACTGTAGAATGTGTGCGTGGTGTTTGAATACTGATCACAACTCCGAATGAAGGACATTGGTTGCTATCAAATAGATTAGATAGCAATAAATGTCCTTCAACTTGATGTCAATGGAGAAATCTTGTATTTTTGTTTGGCCAGATGGTGAGACACGTGACACGTCTATGCCTTATGTACCGAGGGTCATAGGTTCGATCTACATCCTAATTAAACAATACTGTGATGATAGAATACAAGTGTTTAAGCTACTTTCATTGGAATCGGGAAGATGTTGTCGGACATTTATTTATATTTTTTTTATATAATAATAGAACTAACGCCTTATGCATTTTGACAAATAAATAAGATGCAGTCAGAAAATTTAAGCAGATAATATGTCCGTCTTTCTCACATTAACACATCTTACTATGAAGAGTTTGTGACATGACGTCATCGGTCTTATCGGATCTCTCTCTTTCATAAATCATTGATAGGTTTTAATGCTTTATAACTTGTTTAAAAGAAAATATATTAAAAAAATTGTTTTTTGGAATGCAATGCAAAAAAGGCATGCATAGCATAATAACATTATGCAATCCTCTATGCGCTCTGGCAACTTCTATCATCAGATTATGATAAAACTTAAATGCAGTCCGCACTTCTTAGTTCCGCTCTTCTCAATACTATTTATTTATTTTATTATTTTTTTTTAAATCTAATTTATAATTAATTTTGTAAGGCCCCAGACTGTATGACGTGGTCGTAGTTAAAAGTATGAATGTGATGATAATAATATTGTAAATGTTATGGACCAAGTGATTAATGCGGGCATTATTCATAATGCTAGGGCATTATGAATAATGTCAAATTCTATTGGGCATAGTGATAATTACTATCTAAACTTCATTATTTATCACATTGGCCGGTCATTATTGTATTGCTACTTGGCAATTAGGCAATTTGATAATAAAGCAAAGGGGAGGGACACACGCGTACTTATTCCGATGTATCCGGTAATGTTTTTTTTTAACCGACTGCGAAAAAGGAGAAGGTTCTTAATTCGTCTGTATGTATAATTTTTTATGTATGTTCACCGATATTTCCGTCAATTATATGTAGATGGATGTCAAAAATTTTTTTTTGTTCAACAGAAGACACTTCCGTGGTGGTCCCATTATCACCAAGTCAGGATCTGATAATGGTATCCGGAAGAAATTGAGGACAACAACCAAAGTTGTATGCTCATATGGTGATTTTGTTACGCAATCATAACCTACTCAGGCATATGCTTCCGGGCGTCAATATCTGGTGCTGATGATGAAGCCATAGAACTCCTTAACGGTTAGGATATAGGGGACAGTACTGCCATTGGTCGATGGGAACTAGGTAGTAGTATGTTCTTATGCAGGGCTAATAAGGCAGCTGATTTGACAAGTAATTTGCTTGATTCTACTTCGCAACGTTTTCACTTGACTTAAAGCAAATTTTTTCTTTCCTAAGTAAAACTCTTAAGGACTTTAGTTCCCACCATTATGCAATAGTGCTGCATTTGCCGAGTAGGTATTACTACTGAGTGCGTCATCTTGGAGCAGTCAGAAGTAATGTCTGGCCTGTGTATCACATACACATATTATATTATCTCAGGAGTGGATGAGCTTGTGCCCCCACGCAAGCCTTACAGAGGACCAGGAGACTGCGAAATAGTTATAAAATATGTTTTTATTACTTTGCCCAAAGGGTGATAAACAATATTTATAATGCCCGATCAATTTGATTATTTTAATAATGATTATCAAATTGCCCTCTCATATTGGCCATTTATCAGAATGCCCGGGCATTATATATAATGCTACATTTATCACTTGGTCCATAACATAAACACCATTTTGAAAAGAGCAACTACACGAGTTTCTTGCCGGTATCTTCTCGGTAGAATGCTGCTTTCCGAACCGGTGGTAGCTTCGACGATTTGTAAGTGTTTTTCATAAAAACCTATACAAATTTTATGACTTTAGCTAAAAGGACATTGCTTAAAATTATGGAAAAAATCCAAGCCCAGCGCAAATTAAAAGTACATATCTTAAAAATTACTGGATATGAGTAGTTGAGGGCATTACAGAAATAATTTTACAAAAGTGTGAAATTGCTATACCTACTATTTAATCGGGTAATTTTATGCGTGTGTATTAATTAGATTCTGGCATTGTTCTATTATAATTACAATATGAATTGTGTCCGTGTAACTACTGTTTATATTTTAATTAAAACAGAATGGACTTTATTTTAATTTTAATTGGAAATGCTTTGTAAAATTATATTGATTATAATAAAATTACATATTTGTACG
The DNA here is from genome assembly GCA_031163375.1 of Conogethes punctiferalis. NCBI lineage: Eukaryota > Metazoa > Arthropoda > Insecta > Lepidoptera > Crambidae > Conogethes > Conogethes punctiferalis. The sequence continues at coordinate 9,080,511 of CM062101.1, read as the reverse complement.
CCTTTCTAGGCAAAATATGCAAAACTCATTAAATAAATATCAGACAACATCACATACATTGCTCCGATCCCAAAGTTAAGCACTTGTGTTATGGGTATCGGAATAACGAAGGTACCACAAATGTATGTATACTTAAATACAAATAACATCACCATAAATACCCAGACACGGAACATACATAAAATGTTCATCACACGAATGTTTGTCCCGAGTGGGGCTCGAACCCACGACCGTTGGTTCAAAAAGCAGGAGTCATTACCAATTGAGCATCCGAGCCAGTCAAGATATAGAAATACATATCAATAGGCATGATGACTATTTTTTGTTTTGCTTGGCTTGACTTGCCTAAATAATAGGCTATTATGGCTAAAAATTAGTCCGTCTTTTAGCTTATTCAAAAATAAAAGACACGTATATTATTATTTGTAAATTAGACTAAAAATTACAAAGTTATATAGCGCGTTGAAGTTACGCGTGACGTCACTCGGTGAGGCATTTTTACGGGAGCGAGTGACGTCAAAGACTCACATTCCTAACTTTTGATGGCTTGTATCTTTGCTATTATTAATTTTAATGAAAAAAGGAAAAATACGTGTATTTTATTTTTGAATAAGCTACGGACTAATTAAAATGTTTAGCCATGATAGCCTATTACCGCGTTCCACAAAGCAACTGTGGACAATAGCCATTAGATCTCATACACCTACGCCCCTTGTTGAATTCGAGGCTGGTGGCTGAAACTCATAAATCTTTGGCTCCTCCTCCTGTTCCCTACTTAGGGTGGACGGGGTAACGCCCCTCCCAGGATCCTCGTTTTTCCTCTCACTCCCATCTTGAGCCGAATGTAGGTTACGGGTCGCACTGAAACAGCTACGGTTATCGCGGATTAGCGTCTGTGTTTGAAAATGAACCTTATTTTATTGGCTTAGAGTTGAATTCATTAGTTTGTTGTATTAATGTTGTAAATGGAAATGAAATAATGAGCAACCTCAATAATATCGACACGATATAATAGAAATGTGCATGTTAGTGTTCAAATACGTAATACTAGGACTACGGTTCATAGATTTTAACACAATATTATCTACCGATGTCAGACTATCGCGCGACTATCAATAGAACCGATATAACAATGTATAGTATCCATTCAAACGTTAGCTTAGAATCAGGCAATAATTACTTGACTAGAGAGTATTTTGGTTGTGGTCTCTTAAAATAATTATTGGATCAAACACCCACACACACACACACACACACACACACAAACACACACAAACACACACACTCCCACACACACACACACACACACACACACACACACACACACACACACACACACACACACACACACACACACACTTACAAACTTTCACTTATCACGCACTCACACTTTAAATGTTCACACCTACATCTAGTTATTGTAAGCTTACCTATTCATTTTCACCGGTCCGGTGTAGGAGAGTCTGGTAATCTGTCATACAGGGCTCCTAGTAAAGGCGATTCCGCGTCGATAAATGTGGGGAGGCCCTCATCAAATACATGCTACGGTTCATAGATTTATGATATATTCTAAGCTATGATGTACGTGTAAATTATCGACCGATAGTCAGACTATCTCCATCGGGTGTAGGGAAGTCATTATGTCGAGCAACTATAAAAAAAAACCATTCGTTAAGTATGATGTCACATCCACTGATACACATGCACTCAAAGACGTACAAACACATTTATACGCAAACACACGTACACACACACATACACACACAATTTTTATCGCGGCAATAGCCAAGAAATTCTCTGATCTAAAAGTCAAACAATTTCTTGACAAAATAACCCTTAGTTACGAGTCTAGTACAGTTCAACAGTACCGCTCGCATTCACTCCGAGGCTCGAGAGGTTATTAGCGGCAGAATGAGTGCGCAGGAGTGCTTCAATTAGGTACCGCTATGTGTACACGCCTCAAGAATCGTTTATTTAGAGAAAACAGTAAGGTCTCCTACATCTTGTGTCACGACGTAACGGTGTGACGTCATAGCAACATAAATAACCCGAGACATGCCACGCTTGGCCACACAGCGCCGTCTAGCCCCAAACTAAGCCGACGCTTGTACTATGGGTACTAGACAACTAACTTACTTAGATACATTTTTTTTTGAAAATAAATACATATTATACATAGTCAGTCAACATGATTTTTTTATTCGTTCCTACAGTTTTATTCTAAGTATAGACTAGGTTTCCCGGCGTATTTACTATCGCCATATTTTAACAAGCATTTCCATGTCTCATTCATATTGTAAACCGTCCCTTGACTTCCATGAATAGATGCAAGACCAAAATTAGCCAAATTAATGCTGCCGTTCTCGAGTATTAACGAGACTGACGAACAGAAACTGATATTTTTTATAAAGATAGGTTAGCGCTTGGCTACAATTAACCTGATGTTAAGTGATATTGAAGTTTACGATGAAGCGAGCCTACAGATTTCTCAAGGGCCGACAACGCACCTGTGACTCCCCTGGTGTTGCGGTGTCTATGGGCTGAAGTGATCACTTACCATCAGGTGACCATAAGGCTCGTTTGCCCCCTCTGTCTTATAAAAAAAACACGTTCACCAAAAAATAAAGATTCACACTCGCCTTGAACACCCAAAGCTTGTATGTCTCGGGAAACAGTCCGGCAAAAGAGTTCCATAGAGTGACTGTTTCTAATAAGAAAGAATGTCGTACGAAGACGTCCTTATTACTTTTATTATATTTTTTTTTTACATTTGTTTTTAAGTATATACTTATTTGTGGTACCTTCGTTGTTCTGATACCCTTATCACAAGTGCTCAAGCTACTTCGGGACCGGAGCAATGTATGTGATGTTGTCTGTCTGATTACCTACTATTAGTATTTATTTACATATGTCGGAAGTGCACCCGAACAAAAAAAAAGTTCCAAATCGGTTCACAATTCTCGGAAATATGTGGTAACAACCATACAACACCAAAAAAAGCATTTTCAGTAGAATTGAGAACCTTTTTTTAAAATGGCGTATAACTTAAAAAGTAAGGATTGTCGGCGAAAAAACCAAAACCACATCTAGGGTAACTAAGTATTTAATTTACCCTATTCAGTTTCATATTACCTTTCAGTGAAAGACCAAAATCAGCATGACTAAGACAAAATGTATCATTGCCGTCACGTTATACAACAATTTATTACAGTAACTTGAATCCGTTACTAATATGACTTGTGTGTGTTACGCTCAGCGTAACACACACAAGTCATATTAGTAACGGATTTGAGATTTGTCGTTGGATTACGAAGTTTGTTCTTATAGCTGCTGGAGTTGTGTTGAGGAAAACAATGTGTAAGTTTTACATACGTTTTACACTAAAAGTATCGATTAGTTTACTGCACGAATAAAACTATCGAGTTTCTTGCCGGTTCTTCTTGGTATAATCCACTTTTCGAACACGGTGGAAGGATAATCTTTGGACGATTCATAAGTGCTTATTTTAAATCGATATGAATACAGTTATAAACACACTTATAAAAAAAAATAAATAAATAAACATCCTGCAAACTTACACAAAACAACGTGGTACGGTGGTAAACCTGAAATCTCAAAAAGTCCCTTAGTAAAATAAAATAGTGAATGAAGTATTCACTTCCGTCACCGTACGTTAACCGTACCGTAATTATGACATGACATGACATATCATGGAACAGGATGTGGTCATTTTGTCAAAATAACTTGAAACCAGTCGATATCGACTCAAAGCAATTGCCTTACATGTAACAATTTCATCATTTTAGCCCAATTTGCGTTCGGATTCCGAAGCATCGACAATGGAATCTATGTCTTGGAATTTAAGTTGAAAATTGCGTGTGACATCCCACTAATATTATAAACGCGAAAGTTTGTTTGGATGGATAGATGGATGGATAGATGGATGTTTGTTCCCTTTTCACGCAAAAACTACTGAACAGATTTTAGTGAAACTTTACACGAATATTGTTTATGCATCAGATTAACATATAGGCTATAAATTACAACGATTCATTAATTTTTTCATTTAGAATTCCGGGAAAATATGTTACGGAATGATTAAAAACTTTTTGAATACACCATAGATACTGTCATTTCTTGACTTTGTCAGCGAAATTATCAATTTGACATGACAGGTACTGATATCGAGGTAGGCAAATGCGGAAATTCGCCACCAATAAGTACAAATAATTGTGAATTAAAATTGTGCGGCTTATTTTCGGAATGAAATTCTTCGGAAAATACTATATGCAAACTGCTATAACTGAAAAGACGACCAACGTAAAGGGATAACCACCGGCGTTGTATGCTAGAATATTGCTCAGTTTCAGAGGCACCTCATTCAGCAACAAATTGGAACAAACTTTAGGAATAAAATTGTGTACAGTCAAAACAGATCTAGCATAACCCGTAGACAAGGCGGCCTGCATCTGATAATGAATCACAGTGACCAAGAACCAAAAACCTTACTGCAATATCAGAAGGCTCACAACGGGCCACATGTCTAGCTCGGATGCGACGAAACTGCGATCAGTGTTAGCTTAGTAAATATTTTTCTAATCCAAATTGTAATTTCTGTCCTCAATATACCTACTAATATTATAACATTTCAGCCTAATAAAATCGTTTTAATTACGCATGTTGGAAGAAAATAACGCTTTGAAGTAAGTTAAAATTCATACACCGGCCAAGTGTTTGCTTTTTGGTCGGCGTGATACTTAAAACCTGTGTACTAACATGTACAATTATTGTACATAGTTAGGTACCACCTATAATTAAAAAATCTTAATTTTATAGGTAAATAATTTTCACATTATATTCTTAGGGATGCTCAGTATGACATAAAGAAAAATCGAAATAAAAGATTAAACGCACTTATTTTCCAAAAAGTACAAAATAAGTATAATATAGAAATACGGATGTATTTCTATATTGTATGGGAGTGACCTATCACCTTTTCACTCCAAGCCTTCCTCACCTGCCCGCGGTGCATCCTGCCGACCAACAAACGAGGCTCTGGCAAACCGACTGGTTGTGGTAAAACCATAATGATGGGAGGCGTAGCTAGATATCACAGGCCTATGATGGGCAGCAGCGTGACCGGAGCGTGAAGCTACGCCCTGCGATCGCCAACCCGCCTGCCCAGGTGGCGCTTATACCCATAATATCCTCCAGATGTTTGCCCTAGGTGGCGAGCAACTGAAGAGGCCTGTGTCCAGCAGTGGACTGTAATAGGCTGATGATGATGATGATTTCTATATTAATCAATTTTAAACGTGTCGCGCCGACGCCAGCCCTCTCCTGGCCGAAAGTCGGCCACAATGACCATTCTCCAAGCAGACCGGGCAAGTATGCACGAGATATTGAAGTGTACATGTTTATGCCCATACACAAGTGCATTACGTGCGGTTGCTCTGTTTGAAATAATGAGAATTCATAGTAGTAACTAGGTACGTAGGTAAGCACCATTTTTGATACCGTAAAAAGACTAATTGACTCAAAAAAAGTGCGGACGCGACATAACAATCTGATGACTGCTGACCCCAGTGGCGCATTATATCGGTTCCCGGTAGGATTCAATGTAGAAAACGAACTTAAAAAAGTTCGTTTTCTAAAAAGATAACTCGAATAATTCAGGAAGACGTCGCTCTGGATAAGTCATCACCGGAACTTACAGTTAAGAGAACCATAGCTTAAGACCAGGTGATTCCTGAACAATGGGCCGCGGCTTCCAATGGCCAACCAGAGGCCAACATGATGTACCTACATTGTGTTTGTCCTGTGACAACCTATGTTCAGATTTCTCAGCACTCAAATCGAATACCTATATCTTCATCATCTTTTGAGTATCCATTCGTAAGCGCGTGTGATAATATAAGATACAAAGACGCGTACGTACATGATATAATGACAGAGTAAGCTCTTCATGACAAACCGATGTTCACGCAGGCAAAGCCGCGGGCAGCAGCTAGTAAGTAATATATGTGATAAAAATGTCGGTTGCATTAAGTGGGCTGCCTACTTTCTCCTTTCTCGTGCTACGGCTTAACAACATGTAAACAAGGTTGCATGTGTAAACATATTCGTCTGCAAGGTCAGTAACAACTGTCACCGCTCCTTGTCGTAATAGTTAAATCCTGGTGTCATGTTGTAAATTAAATGCACTAAATTAATTATATTATTTTAATACATGTTAACACCTTTGCATGACAATAATTTTTAAAAAACCATGACATTAAGATTTTTTCTTTATAAAGATTTGTGTATTAAAACAGCCAGTTACAAAAAAGTTTGTTAAACTTTTTAGATTTGCATACTCTTTTTACATACTATTTTATCAATCTAAATAAATCTTTATAAAAGACAGACTAATTACTTTTTTTCGGTAACAGGCCTATTGGCACTACCTACTGGCGATCAAATATTAACATAACAAAGTTTAAAAAAAAATACATTCATCATCATCATCAACAGCCTGCGGCAGTCCACTGCTGGACGTAGGCCTCTCCCAAAATTTTCAATGGCTTATTCTTTTTTAAATTAAGCTAGATTGCATACAAAAAGGCGAAGCTGCTAGTCCACAAACAAAACATGAAATTTGTTGTCATCGGCCGGTGACGTAGCTAAGGAATCCGAGGCGTACAGCCCGATTTGGCGGACGCGACCACGCGGCCTACCGTTATGCGAGCAATCAATCGATGTTCAGTGTAGACCTGGCTTTAGTAGTTTATTTTTTTAATACATATGCCGTGCCTTTGTAATACTGGCCTCTTTTATCAATGCATCCATTTATGCAAACTCAACCTTAATAGTATTGTGTAGTGGGAGTATTTGCTTTGAAATTAATTTCCAGTTCGTTTATAATTTAAAAACGAGTTAATTATGTACTCGTAGTTAAACAAAGATTTATTGAAAGGCGGGAAACGTGAAACTTGACAGGCGCTTTTATCCGGTTTGTGTTAAATAAATCATTTTCAGTAATCATATTATTTCATCAGTCAGTAGTATATAGTTTGTTGTGTTTACATTTAGTGTAATGTATAGGTCGGTAGTACAATTCAATGGAACTGTTCGCGTAATGAAATGTCAAATTAAGCCTGGTTGGTACATTCAAACGTAGTGGTCGGGGTCGTCATTTGAAAGGATTGATATGAATGTATGGATAGGCTGTTCTTTACAAATGAAATTATTTGTGCCGATTTGATAGACTTGCGTAGGTTCCAGTGACATTGAAAATTACCAGTAACAAATTCCCATAGAATTTGTTGAAATACCAATAAAAAGCCTCTAGTCTCATATTAGGTAAGTCATGTCTAATGAAAAACTACAGACTTCCTAGACGATAATATCACATGGACGTAATGAGCTGGTCACCTGCACTTGACAAAATCTATGAAAGCGAGAAAGAAAAAAAACGTTTTTATTTTCGTTTAACGTTTTATTTATGACAGTAAAAGGTACGTTATATTTATAAAAAAAAAGGCGAACATGTGAGTTTTTTGCAATTCTTCTCATCAGAAGTGCTAGTAAAAAGAAAATGTTTGACGTGCAAAAGTGCCCTCTATTATTGCTGTGGCGCCTTTTCAACCTACGCGGAACGAGAGGATGCAATTGCGATGAGTGCTCAGAGTACCTGGCGACTTTGCCTCACTAAGCAATCTGTGTGATCGTCTTACGAATACCAGGAAGTGCGATTCCAACTAGCGGATATAAATACATAACCCAAGACATGCCACGCTGGGCCACACATCGCCGTCTAGCCCCAAACTAAGCCTAAACAACTGATATACTTACTACATAGCAAAGGCCCAGACCAATACAAACAGACGTGTTCATGCATACAAATGTTTGTAGGTTCTGTGTGGGGATCGAATCCACGACCCTTGGTTCAGAAGGCAGAGGTCACTACCAAATGAGCCATCGAGCCGGTCAACAACGTTCATTCTAGCCGATGAATGAACGTTGTTGTTTATTGGTGAACATTCTACATCGTATTGCGTTACATACGTATGAAAACAATTTTTATCTTTATTTATAAATATTTTGCAACCAAATTCTATCGGTGTAGTTTCATGTTATCGTATTGTTAGGACATGCTATTGTTTTGAAAACATATTCTTGTAAACAAAAAGCCGAACTGTCGATGAATTTTTTTTTTAAGTCGTTTAAAAAGATTCATATACTCGTAGTAGAATCACACGTATGTTTGCAGGTCACACATTTTCCAGTTACATTCGATACGCCATCAACATTCAATGTACAGAATCGTCGGTAATTTGAAGTCGGGCGGTAGAATCATTACTACTTTAACTCGGTCAAGCAGATACAAAAGGAAATAAAAAAGATTCTACCGCCGATTTCGGAAAGTGGATTATACAAAGAAGAACTGAATGATTATTACGCGAACCATCAATTAGCTACCGTAAGTATAAATGTAGCATCGCATCGCCCTATCACTCATACGGACGGAATAGTGCGGGATGAAAATACACAAAGAATACAAACAATACCTAGTCATTACCGTGCTTATAGTGTTGATAGATAGAAATTTTCTATTATTCCCAGTTGTCCCCTCTAGCCTTGTCCCCCGGGGCGACAGCTGGGAATTGACTTCCCGGTTGTCACCGGGGGTGACAATTCGTGCCGACTGTTCCCTTGACGGCTGACTAGAGGGGACAAATGGGATGTCTGTTTCTCAGTTGTCACCTGGTGGGGGTGACAATTGCTACGATGGGAATAATCAAAAAAAAACATGTAATTACCATAGATTTCACATTTTTTCTTTGTTGTGCTACATATAATCAAATAATAAGTCTGCAAAATTGAAAGCGCAATGTATGTTATTATTCCGATACCACATTAATTAATATCCCAGTAATTCATTACACATTCCTGGGTACAAACGCAGCTTTTGAAAACGCAGTACTTATATATTTTTGTTCCGCAGAACTTGTGTCAATTTATCTATGCAGATTGTCAGCGGAATTTCTATACGAGTCTGTTCAATGAAATCAGATTTCCTAGTAAAATTACTTACTGTATTCCGTTAATAAATTACACAAGCATAAATTGTAATTGTAAATCAACATTATAATTACAATTTATGCTTCATTATTTATCCGTCAATCTATGTTATTATTTTGTATATATTTATAGCTAGAGATATTAAACCAACATCCTATAATTATCCAATTCAACGTTCCAAGTAGTAACAATTAGTCCAGTCAGGTAATCATCATTTATAGAAAATCTATATGTAGTAATAAAATATCTACAATAAATATACTTATTTGTTATAAATACCACTAAAAATTTAAAACTTAAATAATAATTCTTGTATGTACACATTTTAGATAAATACTTAATAAGAAAAGTAATCCTCCCCTCTCTTACTTTGCCGTGCCCGACAGCGTCCATAACCGTACTTTATAGTAGTTCTAAGTAACTATTTTCTAACATCATTTATACTTATGGAGTGCAATAAAGAATATGAATATGGTCCCAGTTTTGGACTGGGACGAGATGCCCCTAACCCAGTATCATTTATACTTATGGAGTGCAATAAAGAATATGAATATGGTCCCAGTTTTGGACTGGGACGAGATGCCCCTAACCCAGTATTCGTCATTAATCAACCTGCAAATGTCCACTACTGGTCTATTAGTAGGCCCATCTAAACACCTGCCCGTTTCCTGATATTCCCTTAGTCGTCTTATACGCAGCGTTGCCAGAATGTTAATTTTGTAACATTTGGTGTTACTTTTGACCTTCTCATGTTACTTTTATGTTACACGGTTCAAAATGATACTTTAATGTTACTTTTTGAAGGTTTTGAACTGGACGAAAAATATTGCCTGCTCTGATAGCTTGTGCCCTTGTCACGATACATCAGTACAAGATATTGATGTAAGGGGATGACATGTGCCTCATCATGACAATTGTCATTTGGATTTGCCATAAACAAGTTGTTCTGTCTTTCTTTTTATTTACTCCTATTGGCTCAGTGCACGTTACAGTGCCAACTAGCGTCCACAACTTTGTGAGCTCTGTCACTATGACATTTAGGTCGTAAATTTGTGAAAAAATATCGAAATGAAAAAATAACAAATATTTCCGACTAATAAATTGTTGTGATACCACGATTTGGGTGGAAAAAATCATTTTGGTTATTCAATGTGGTTTTGAAATCATTTTGGTCATTCAAATCAAATGAGGTAAGTCCAAAAAGTGTGTTTAGTTTTGATTGTGTTAGGGTTTGTTTACTTCATTTATAGTTGTAGTTTTACAGTAAAACAAAATGAATAAGCTACTTTAATGGTTTCGTTATATAATAGTAAATATATTTAAATGTTCCTGTATGTAGTAATAAATTAAATATCGTTTTCAGATCGAAATGAGTATTGTTGTGAAGACCGGGTTTGTGAGTGTTATTACAATATCAAATTCCAACCACAAACCGTATTTAAAGGAAAGTTGTTGGTATTGGCTGGACATGTCCGAGGACCGAGATGTAGAAAAATTAAGAACAAGGGCAGAGTTCAATAATTCACGCTCTCATCATAAGGCAAACATCTATGTATAATGTATTATGTAGAATCGCTTTGCCATTGACAGACATCTGATGACAGAGCTTGCATTGTTTTTACTTTTGACCACCATGAGCGCTGCGATAGATTATGTTACCCCCACCTAGTACTTCGCACCCAGCCAATACCACGTCACAAAAAAACCGGCCAAGTGCGAGTCGGACTCTCGCACGTAGGGTTCCGTGCCACTATACAGCTAAATAAGTGTTTTTCTTTACGTTTTATTATATTGGAGTTAATTAAATTAAAAAATTAGGTAATTTGATTTATGACGTTTAAAAAAAAACTACTGTCTTGATTTCATTCAAACCAAATTTCGTTAGTAGTTTTTATAGTCATACACATCATATATTTTTTTCAGTTTTATCATGCTCATATTTTAGAAGTTACGGGGGGGGGACACACATTTTACCACTTTGGAAGAGTCTCTCGCGCAAACTATTCAGTTTAGAAAAAAATGATGTTAGTAAGCTCAACATCATTTTCAAATACCTATTCATAGATACCCCACACGTATAGGTTCGATGAAAAAAAAATTTTCAGTTTCAGTTGTATGTATGGGGAACCCCAAAAATTTTGGGTTTTTTTTTGATTTTATTTTAAAATCTTAATGCGGTTCACAGAATACATCTACGTACCAAATTTCAATAATGCAGCTCTTATAGTTTCGGAATAAACTGGCTGTGACATACGGACGGACAGACAGACAGACAGACAGACATGACGAATCTATAAGGGTCCCGTTTTTGCCATTTTGGCTACGGAACCCTAAAAACACAACTTATCGCAAGATTTTTCCTAGAATTCTTGTCTGCGTGTGTAGCCGCGTGCTAGAAGGACGCGCTACCTCGTCCCCGCCACCGTCTGTCACGCCTAGGGACGATCGCGCACGAAGTTGTCGGACTATAGTCAGGACCACGATTGGTTGGGTAGATGACCGCAATATGTTTTATTTGTACCCGTTTCCTGATATTTGTCGTCTTCTACGACGCCCACGTGATGAGATGGGGGGTCCTATTCTTAATCAGAAAAATCACAATGAAAATAGACTGGTTGCCATTTTTTTTTTAAAAATCACTACATTTCCCATCTTTTCTCACATAACACAAGCGCTATGCATTGATTTAGTACTACTATAACAGTAGATAAATCTCTGTCAATGTATGTTTACACATAACTTTCAAACAATTTCATTTTTATAAAAATATGTGCACATCCCGACAAGCCTTATTCCAATATGGCTGTAATATTGATATTACAAAACGGATTCGGACTGTAGGGGATTATGGAGGAATCTGCACCATATTTGTTAGAGCGTGAAGTGATTTGATAGCCACCGGAATAGTAATATTGTGCGAATTGAAGGAAACAGAACTAGCTTACAGACTACTTAATCTACAGACTACGCGTAGTCTGTAGTTTAAGATCTGTAAGCTAGTTCCGGTGTAAACAGAGTCGAATACGGAATGTGAACGCACAAAATATCAATGAACGCTAATACGATGCTACAGGAGTTCGAAGCACGTTAGTTTGACAGATATGTCCTGCATATATTTATATATGTATATATATATTATTGTATATATACTTATTTTATATGTATTATTATATTAATTGCTTATATGTGTATATATATCCATGTATGTATACGTATTTATAGCACATTTTAATAAGTAGTATATTTAGCATATTAGTTTATTGATTATAAATTAGGTATTATCTTTTACAGTGTTTCTTTTTACACTCACCGCACACACATTTGCTCTCTGCATGATCCAAAGGTTAACTGGTAGAGAATGCTCCTAGCATTAAGTTCGCCTTTTGTACCATTTTGTGCAATAAAGTTTTAAATAATAAATAATAATAATATTTACTTCGATACTACTGAATATCGATAATATTTGACTATTGAAATCACCCTACCTACTTAAATGGAGCTGCGAGCAAAGACTAATAAAAACTGAAAAATTATAAGTAAACTAAGGAATTGTTCAAGCAAAATTATTTTTATTCCTTTTTTTTCAGCTAATATAATAGTTCCTTAGTTTACTAATTTTTCAGTTTTTATTAGCTTTTGCTCGCAGCTCCATTGAGGTAGGTTGGGTGACTTCAATAGTCAAATAGTATCGCAGTATAAAGGTCTTTCGAACTAACGTGCATCGATATTCAGTGGTATCGAAGTATAGATCTATCGAACTAACGTGCATTGATGTTCAGTAGTATCGAAGTATAGATCTATCGAACTAACGTGCATTGATGTTCAGTAGTATCGAAGTATAGATCTATCGAACTAACGTGCATTGATGTTCAGTAGTATCGAAGTATAGATCTATCGAACTAACGTGCATTGATGTTCAGTAGTATCGAAGTATAGATCTTTCGAACTAACGTGCATTGATGTTCAGTAGTATCGAAGTATAGATCTATCGAACTAACGTGCATTGATGTTCAGTAGTATCGAAGTATAGATCTATCGAACTAACGTGCATTGATGTTCAGTAGTATCGAAGTATAGATCTATCGAACTAACGTGCATTGATGTTCAGTAGTATCGAAGTATAGATCTATCGAACTAACGTGCATTGATGTTCAGTAGTATCGAAGTATAGATCTATCGAACTAACGTGCATTGATGTTCAGTAGTATCGAAGTTTAGATCTTTCGAACTAACGTGCATCGAACTCTTGTAGCATCGTATTAGCATTCATCGATATTTTGTGCGTCGACATTTCGTATTCAACTCAACAAGACAGGTAGTGAAATTAATGCCGTCACATTCTTTTTGAGCAAATTATAATAGTCTCCTAACCGAATGTCAAATAGGGATGTATGGGAGCGGCCTATCATCTTTTCGCTCCAAGCCAACCTCACTTGCCCGTGGTGCATCCTGCCGAATAACAAACGAGGCGCTGGCAACCGACTGGTGAAGGTATAACCATCGCAATTGAAGGATTTGAAGGCGTAGCTAAATACCACAGACTGATGACGGGCAGCAGCGTCAACGGAGCAAGAAGCTACGCCCTGCGATCGCCAACCCGTCTGCCCAGCGTCTGTGCCAGCGTGGCGATCATGGGTATATCCTCCAGATGTTTTCCCTAAATGGCGAACAATTGGAAAGGCCTATGTCTAGCAGTGGACTGTAATAGGCTGATGATGATGATGAACTAAATGTCGGCCACAGCGACCAATCTGTATCTCCTGAGATATAAAGTCCACAAGTAAATTAATTAAGAGGTTGCAAAGAAAAACTTAACAGGTTCAAAGCTCACAAGTTAGTTGATTTAAACAGTTGTATCTATCCGATACTTATGTCCGCCTTCTTTTTCCGAACAAAAAAATATTACATGCGTATGTAAAACAAACTTCAACAGTTATGCCTCTGGATCTCACGCTACAGTGGCGCCCTCTGGTAAGTACACGATAACCCTCAAAACAATAGCCCACATTAAAGAGTCAGTGGATATCGAGAGGCTGATGATGACTAACTTTTCCTCGATCATCTAAAGAGCAAACCATTTAATATAAAAGTGGAATTCACCAAACCGTTATTGATTTTGTATTAAACAATCTAAATGGTTTAATTATTTAATTTTGAATAAAAAGAGTCGCTTTTACGATGTTACGTATGGGCCAATTCGTAGAATATCCTTATACGAAGCGAATTCAATTGAACACGTTGCGCGTTTCCGTAGAAGCGGGGCTGCGGTACCAGGGCCGTCTTAAGTATATTCGGCGCCGGGGTGCCGGACTCAACCTGCGCCCTCGTGGGGGGTGGTCCCCTGGGGACCTGCGCCGCGCCGCCCGGCAGCGCCCCTGGTAGAGACGGCCCTGTGCGGTACTAACAAATATTGACCGATCATATTGTTCCAATGATGCGCAGCGGAGATCAGATGCGTGATTTGAGCAATACCATTGCTTGTTATCCCATAATATCTTGTGGGTGTCGTAGAAGACGATCGCGACGACGGCCATAGGCGACTGGCTCGGTGGCTCATTTGGTAGTGACCTCTGCCCTCTGAGCCAAGGGTCGTGGGTTCGATTCCCGCACAGTACAAACATTTGTGTTCATGAACATGTCTGTTTGTATTGGTCTGGGTGTTTTCTATGTATAATATGTATTTATTTACAAAAAAAAATGTATCTATGTAAGTTTATCAGTTGTCTAGTACCCATAGTACAAGCTTCGGCTTAGTTTGGGGCTAGGTGGCGCTGTGTGGCCCAGCGTGTCATGTCTTGGGTTATTTATAGACGGACTGCTTCAAGCAGTTGAGAACAGACTGCTTTAAACCGCGACCGCGGTGAACTATAGACATTCATACGCTGCCGTACACACGACCGCTCGAGCAGTCGCGATCGTCTTTAGGCACTGTGGGATCGACGATGTGAAGACTCGACGAAGTTTTCCGAACGCTGCCCAGCCTAGCTGAATTTTCCTATTTATCTCGTCCTCAAAGTTGTTTCCACCCAACTGCAATGTCTGCCCGAGGTATACATATTTTTGAACAACTTCGAGGACGGCGCCGTGCACTGCAATCGGTTCCGGTAGAACATGTTCATTGAACATGACCTTGGTTTTATCCAAGTTCATCCGTAGGCCGATGCGCACAGAGGAGTCAGCCAGTTCATTCAGCATCTGTTGTAGGTCCTGCGGCGATTCTGCCATTATGACGATGTCGTCTGCAAATCGCAAATGAGAGATGTATTCGCCATTTATGTTGATGCCACGTCCTTTCCAGTTCAGCGTGTTGAACATATCCTCCATTGCATTAGTGAACAACTTTGGGGATATGACATCCCCTTGTCTTACACCTCGGTGCAACGGTATAAGCCTTGTTTGCTGATTCTGTACTTGGACGGACATGGTGGCGGCTTCATAGAGACATCTCATCACTTGGATGTATCGCTAATCTACTTGGCATCGCTGCAGGGACTCCAGAACAGACCAGATTTCAACCGAGTCAAAGGCCTTCTCATAGTCCACGAATGCTAGACACAGGGGCTGATTATACTCTTCGGTCTTCTGTATAATCTGCCGCACTGTGTAAATGTGGTCTATGGTGCCGTATCCGCTCCGAAACCCAGCCTGTTCCGGTGGTTGGAATTCGTCGAGTCTTCGCGCAAGACGGTTCGTGATCACTCTTGAAAACAGCTTATAGACGTGGCTTAGAAGGGAAATGGGTCTTGTCTCCCTTTTCGAAGAACAGGACAACCACACTCCTAGTCCACGCCTCCGGAGTTCTCCCTTCCAAAAGGACAGCATTAAAAAGCTTCTGGAGCTCCCTCAATACGGCTCTACCTCCAGCCCTCATCAGTTCTGTTGTAACGCCGTCCTCTCCAGGGGCTTTTCCATTTTTTAGCTGCTTCAGAGCGATCTCGATTTCGTCAATACTGACATCTGGCAAGTCTTCGGTGAAATGGCGTGTTAATGTGGCTCTAGTATCCTCATTTTCGGGATCAGGTCGAGATGCATGCGAAGCGTATAACCGGCCGTAGAAGTCTTCCACCTCCGAAAGAACCGCCTGCTTGGAGGCAACGACTTCTCCACTTGCTGTGGTCAGCTTTGTCAGGTGGCTTCTTCCAAGAGATTGTACAAACACCTTTGACCCCCGATTTTGCTCAATAGCTCTTTCGATCGAAAGAGTATTGAAGCGTCGGAGGTCGCGTCGCACAAGTTTATTTATCTCTCGGTTTAGAGTCCGTTTTCCTGACGAAGTGACGGGTGGGTTCTCACGTCGTTGCCTCATTAGCCCCAAGGTTTCTTCGGAAAGTTTTGACTTCCTACCCATACGCCGCATGTTGCAAAATCTCGTTCCTTCCTCCCTGAGGACTCGAACCACATTCTCGAGATTCTGGTTAACGTCAGTTGTGGTTTCCACGGCAGCGAAACGGCTTTACAGGTTTAACTGAAACTTTTCAGATCCTGCCAGGCTTTGGAGCAGTGTAGGCCGAAGTCTTGACTTCATCGAGCGGACGCGTTCGGCTTTGAAGTCGATATTCAGAGTGCCTCGGACAAGTCTGTGATCGCTACCGGTGTTAAACCTATTGATCACGGAGACGTCTCTGAATATATGCCGGCTGTCTGCTATGATAAAGTCAATCTCATTCCTTGTCATAGCGTCGGGGCTTTGCCACGTCCACTTTCTTTGGGGCTTTTTCTTGAAGAAAGAATTCATCAAGAAGAGCCCCTCACGTTCGAGAAAGTTGACAAGCATCTGCCCCTATGATTTTTGACTACAAACCCATGGGATCCTACTACCGATTCGTTGCAAGTCTGTACTCCTACTTTAGCGTTGAAGTCCCCCATCACGACATTGTAGTGGGCCTTGGTAGTGAAGTGGAGGGCCCTCGATATGTCATCAAACATTTCCTCCACTTCATGATCCGAGTGTGCCGAGGTCGGTGCGTACACTTGCACCACCTTGAGGCTATACCTCTCGGTGAGCTTGATATTAAGGTACGCTACCCTGTTCGACACACTGGACATTTCCACCACGTTGTCGGAGAGGGACTTATTGACCAGAAACCCGACGCCACCTTGGGATTTTTGGTCTCCCTCGCGGAAGTACAAGAGGTGGCCTGACTCCAAGGTTACGGTGTCCTCCCCCTCTCTTCGGACTTCGCATAACCCTAGAACGTGCCACCTAATCTTTCCCAGCTCCACCTCCAGTTGCGCCAGATGCGAGTCAAGCCGTAGCGTGCGTCCATTATACGATGCAAGGGTCAGTCTGTTGTGGTGGCCTCCCGTAGCCCGGTGATTCTTCGCACCCCCTGCCCCGCCGTTACCGTGGTCGCCACCATGACCAGGAATAGCGGGGCCGCCGGGAACTAGGGGCCGTGGCTTAGGTACGCTTCCCATGGGAGGAATTGCCCGTAATCGCCACGCTGGGCAGGCGGGTTGGCGATCGCAGGGCGTAACTTCTTGTATCGATGACGCTGCTGCCCGTCATCGGCCTTTTGTATTTAGTTACGCCTTGTTGGATGGTTATACCGCCATCAGTCGGTCGCCAGAGCCCCGTTCGTTAGTCAGCAGGATGCACCGCGGGCAGGTGAGGGTGACTTGGAGCGAAAAGATAGTAGGTCGCCCCCTTACATCCCTAATATAAATATAAAGTAATAAGTATAGTAAAGCATACCTACTACCTACTTATTCTACTTTATAACAATATCATACTTGTAATATGAATCTTCTATCTATAACACAAGGTACAAGGAATAGGGTTATTTTTAGGGTCAAAATACTTACTTACATACGATATTTAGTCCGTATTTTAGATTATAAAAAAATATTGGGCACGTATTTTTTCTTTTTTCGATTGATCCAAAAATAACAAAGATACTAGTCATCAAAATTTAGGAGTCTTTGACGTCACCCCTTGCGCAAAAATGCCACGAGGCGTGACGTCACACGTAACTGTAACGAGCGGGCTATGTCTTAGTAATTTTTGGTCTAATTTAGAGATTAAAAAAATACGTGTCTCTTATTTTTAAATAATCTAAAAGACGGACTAATTACATTTTTTACGGAAACAAGCCTATTGTATTTTCTCTTGTGCCTTATGATTAAGGGAGCCCCGTATGGCCTTTGAACAAGACTGAAATTCTCTTTATGTGAGTATCTGAAAACCTCGCTAGTCTATGTGTAAGCTATTATTTTCCGCCTCAGTCCATTATTACAGTCACCTATTAAAGGTTCAGTGTTTTGTGAAAAAATTGGAAGTTACAAAATTAAAAGAATACAATTTTGCTTCCACGAAATTCGTACGGCATAGGTGAAAATTGGAAAAGGGATGTTTTTAATTACAGACAGAAGGGGAGAGAAATCTACACTTATAATAAATCTGTAGAGAGGTCAATTCTGTACATGAAATATTTTTTCAAAATAACTATCAGGGCGTGATTAGTGATGCCAAAAATGCAATCAGTAAATTTTTTGTCTGTCTGTCTGTATGTTCGTTACAGAAGCAAAAACTACTCAACGGATTTTACCGAAACTTGGTACAATAAATTCTTCATACTCCTGGGTAGGTTATAGTATACTTTTGATCACGCTACAATCAATAGGAGCAGAGCAGTGAAGGAAAGTGTGGGGAAAACGTGAGAAATTTGTATGTGTGTGTTTGAACGCGCATCACGCGAAAACTACTGCATGGAATTGAATGCGGTTTTCACCAATGTATAGCTAGAGGTCTTAATTAAAATTTAAGCACCATTTTATGGAAGTCCATTATTTTTGAAACCCGATATCCACGCGTGCGACGCCGCCGGCACAGCTAGTGGTTTAATAAATATTATTTTCTGTAATATTGTGGACGTTTTAATATAAGTTTTGGGACATAAAGAAGAGGCTGTTTTTATAGAAAATGTTTTTATGTTAACTTAAAATGAGATCCACACATTGTTAATTTTATAATAAAGTGTACAGTTAATAACGATTTTTGGTTTGATTTATAAAATTGTTGGTGTTATAAATGTAGTATCAAACTAAGGTCTCTCTTCCAAACAATGCTAAAGGCGTCTCCCGGAACACCTAGCCTTTTAATACGAGTAATTGAGAAAACTTTCTTCCGTCGCATCTCTAGTGATCAACACAAGTCATAGAACCTCTTGTGAGCTGGTCCCTTGAGCACGGGATGTGGTAATGTTGATCACAAGACGGGGGCAGGAGAAAAGGCATGCCGGGCAGGACAAAAAGCAAGCTCGTGGTACTTTTTACTGTCACTGATAATGTTACAATAAAAATTGGACATTTCGCAACCTAAAATGAGCCTCCTTGGCTAACATCATAGTCATTTTGATGTCATGCCGAGGAGTTGTTTGATGTCATGCCGATGACACCATTCTTCTATCGCACTACTCGACGCCGCGGCAGGGTCCATCCGTCCATGTCCATGGGCAGCGGTTACTGTTTAACATCAGACAGGCCGCTTGCTCGTCTGCCACCAATAAGCAATAAAAAAATAAAAAAAATATTCCATAGCGTCTCGAATAACATAAAGCTAAATCATTTTTATACCCAACATAATCAACTTACTCATGATCAATCCTCGTAAGTACAAAGTAGTTAACTTAATTCTATATTAAAATGCATGTCTGTTAAACGGTAGTGTCCTTTTTTTACATCAATTGTACTCCGGTGTAAACCAATTACGGTATTACTCGGCAGCTTTTAAATCATTAAGGATACACGAAACGTTAATAACGTGATATACGGTTACCGGTAACGTTTCCCGATAGTGTTTTACGGCGATCGGGCTCCCTTTGTTTAAGTCATTACGGTGATGTTAACATAGGTAGTATCTATCTTGCGCCCTGCGGTATGGGGCGTAGAATACTACCGAGGTATCCCTGCCTGTCGTAAGAGGCGACTCAAAGGGCCTTTGGGCTTGCGCTACGGCTTCACCGAGGAAGACTGCTTCCAAGTGAACACTTTTTGCATTGTATAGCTTCTGAATTTTGCTTTGTTTTATATAATATTAATCAGATAATATCAATGATGTAATATGACAAATATTGTAAGAAAAATTGGCATTGAAAAGAGCAACTGTCGAGTTTCTTGCCGGTTCTTCTCGATAGAAGCTGCATTCCGAATCCGGTGGTAGTTTACTTCCTTTTAATTTACATACTTTATTCAATATTGACGATTTATAAGTGCTTGTAAAAGCCTATATGAATAAAGAAATTTTTGATTTGATTTGAAGACGACGACACGTTCTTTCGGGCGCAGTGGTCAGTGGCGCCGTGCATCGCATGATGCTGGAAGGACACCACACCGTCCTCTCGAGGTGTGCCGCCCACGTTAAGCTGCGCAGTCCTACCGCGCTGTGGGGGGTTGCGTCAAATCCCTCCGGGCATCCCGACCCCACCCAGACAGAGTGCCCGTAGGGGACCACCGTCGTTTTTAGTGGGTATTCTCCGCTAGACATGAGTGAGCCTAACATTACCCAGGTGTCCCGTAGCCAGGGTCCTGGTGTATGCGTAACAAAAAGGTAGTAGGTACAGTACCTACCTAAGGTACTATCAAATCCGTGTGTAGTAACAAAGTCGAATGGAATGACAGCTGGCTCGTATCCCTCCCACACGCAGTCTCCGGTCCGTTCTTACAAAAAGTTTGCAGATTTCACTTTTTTGTTTTGTTACATAACTTAACGGTTTTAGTAGTACGTAGGTAGTAAACAAAAAAGTGGTCATCGAAATCTGAGGGATAATCGAGTTTAAATAATAGGTATTGAAGTATCAGACAACATCACATAATTGCTTCGATCTCAAAGAAGGTAGCTTTAAGCACTTATGAATATCAGTTCAACCAAGGTACCTACAAATATATACATAAATACGAATATTGTTTATATTTATACCCAGAAACGAAACAGAAATGTTAATCACACAAATGTTTGTCCCGGGTGGGGATCGAACCCACGAGTCTTGGTTAAGAGGGCAGAACTACCAATTGACTATGCTGTGACGCTGTATGAAAAAAAAACAAAGTCAAATGACAGCTGGCTTAAATCCCTCCCACTCGCACCAGACGGTCCGTTTCATACAAAAAGCTTGCTGATTTCACTTTTTGTTTTGTAGATTACAATTTAACGGTAGTGGTAGTAAGTAGTTAACAAAAAAGTGGCCATGTGCAAGCCGGCTGATTTAAAAAAGTCCCAATCTGAGCTATGGGTACTAGACAACTGATAGAATAGAAAATAGTTTATTCATCATCATCATCACCAGCCTATTGCAGTCCACTGCTGGACATAGGCCTCTCCAGTTGTTCGCCACTTAGGGCCAACATTTGGAGGATATACCTATAATCGCCACGCTGGGGCGTAGCTTCTCGCTCCGGTAACGCTGCTGCCCGTCATCGGTCTGTGGTATTTAGCTACGCCTTCAATCGTGATGGTTATACCGCCACCAGTCGGTTGCCAGCGCCTCGTTTGTTATTCGGCAGGATGCACCACGTGCAGGTGAGGTTGGCTTGGAGCGAAAAGATGATGGGTCGCTCCCTTACATCCCCTAGTTTATTCAGCGCACATTAAATAATACAAGGGTGTACTAAATCTAAAAAGTAACTTAAGACTGGTATACAATGTGCAGCCAAATTGGTATCCACTCAGTGAATGTCAAGGCATGACATAAAGACTGCCAAGACGCCGATTTTCAGTGGAACCGTCAAGAGGGAATACATATAACAGTGGAACAAAATAATGTGTAGTTAAGGTTAAGTCAGTATAAAATATTACAAAAGTAAAAGAAATTACGATAAGACAAACAGTGATACATACTTACTTGTAGAGATGTAAGGGAGCGACACTTCATCTATTCGCTCTAAGCCAACCTCACCTGCCGTTGGTGCATCCTGCTGAGTAACAAAGGAGGCTGGCAACCGACTGATGGCTTCAACCATCACGGTCGAAGGTGTAGCTAAATACCACAGGCCGATGACGGGCAGCAGCGTCACCGGAGTGAGGAGCTACGTCCTGCGAACGCCAACCCGCCTGCCCAGCGTGGCGATTATGGGTAAAGCCTCCAGATGTTTGCCCAAAGCGGCGATCAACTGGAGAGACCTATGACTGCGATAGGCTGATGATGGTGAAATATACTTGAAGTTGAGTGGCCAGCTCGCTTAATTGGCAGTGAGATAGGAGAGGTAGGGCATTGCGAATCTCCGCTCGAATTAAGCCGCCCTTCCGGGGAAGGACCTCCACCCTATAGAATACCGCAGCGAAATGACCTCCGGGTCGTCTTTCTGCCGCTGAGTAAGGTTTCCGGAGCTCGTGGGGCCTTTACTTGCCCGTTGCCACAGCGACTTGGGCTTCTCCTTCGCTTTCCATCAGGCGTAGGGAAGCCATTATGTCGAGCTACTATAAAAAAAAGTGAACCACTCGCGGTAGCCGTCATTAGCCTGTAAGATTGCAACTGAAGCGCGGCCGACGGCAACCTTGGCCGGTGCTGAGCTGGCGCCTTTCGCCGCACACTCGATGCGCCCGCGCTGAGCAGTGGGCGAATTAATTAGGGCTGGCAAACGAATAACATCTTCCTGGTTTATTAATTCCTTGTTTGGATGTGAATCAAATCAAAATCCTTTGAACGCCAGTGTCACTTATATACGATAATGAGAATAGATATTTCTTATTTTTTAGGCAGTCCAAGGGCTTATAAACTTTCAGACCATGACGGTTGGTAAGACTAGAGCTCAGTATTATGATAATTTGCTGCGTCAGTCTCGTTGTTGAAAGAACGATAACAGCTGATTTGATAAAATAAAATAATTTATTTCTGCAAATATGTAGATTCACAAATAATATTTTTAACGTCATATCAAATCAGTAAATCTCTTTATTTATATAGACTTGAGACAAGCATTTATGAATCGTCAATACTGAACACAGTAAATTAAAAGAAATTAATATACCACCGAATTCGGAATACAGCTTCCATCGAAAAGAACCGGCAAGAAACTCGATAGTTATTCAATGCCAATCAATCACAACCAGTAATTGTGAACAGAATTGAAAAATTCTTTTTTTGTTCGAAAGTTTTCCTAGTTGGTCACATTTATTTATTTATTTATTTAAACTTTATTGCACAAAATGGTACAAAAGGCGAACTTAATGCTAGGAGCATTCTCTACCAGTCAACCCTTGGGTCATGCAGAGAGCAGATTTGTTGTGCGGTGAGTGTACAAATGGAAACACAATAAAAGAAAATACATTATTTATATAAAAAACTAATATATGGAAATATGCTAAATAAAGTAAGTATAATATACTTAAACATATAAGAGACATATACATATCGTACATAAATAGACAAATATATACCATGTACTTAAAATATTACTTAAATTATAAACATTACATAGACATGTACATACATATATAGACATATATATACATATAGATAATATACATACAAATCATAAACAATAAATAAATAAACTAGTCAGGCAATTAAGTGTCAATTATACAAGCTAAGCGGAATGATTCAAAAGGTGTTCACGTACTCTCCTCTTGAACAGTTCCTTAGTCTGCGACGATTTAATCTTACTGGGCAGAGCGTTCCACAGCCGGATGGCTTGCACAGTAAAGGACTGAGAAAAGAAATTGGAGTGGTGAAGAGGGACAGAGAGTTGAAGGTTGTTAGAAGAACGGAGAGATAGGTCATGAGATTGGCATAAAAGCTGAAAATGGTTTTTGAGGTAAGAGGGGGCCAAAGGATTAAATAATATATTAAAGAGAAGACAAAGAATACGAGAATTGTCAATAGGGTAAATGCCCAGTCATTGGACAGTTAAGGATCTTTTAAAGGATTTGAATGCTTAATGACCACATTTACAAAGATATCGGCTATAATTATTATTTTATTGTTAGTTTAATATGTATATGTTTATAATACATTCTTGAAAACAGCATATTAACATCAAAAACGCGAAAAAAATCCAGTAAAAAAAAATTGCTAAATTATACAGTCCTTGGACAGTATTTCTATTGTTGGACAGCGTCAACTAGTTAATGGACAGCACTTTAATTAACTCTTAAATCATCAAAATTATAATTTATATTACCTTAAAAAGGAAAAACTGCACCAAATTGGACGAATCTTGGTTTTATGTATTCGTTATTAATAGGATTTAGTTTTTGATATGAAAAATACAAAACTACATGGTAATACTAAAAACAACGGGTCAGCTAGTATCATAATAATGTTTGTGCGGCATCAGCACTTTCTCCAGTCTACACTATCTCAGAGCTGAACAATCTCTGTAGTTTATCAGATATAATTGCAAATGGCATTTTTACATATATTTTACCCTCCCTTTTGCCCTGTCCAATAATTAGATTTACTATCAAGAAAAATGTTAGTCATTGGACAGCACATCAAACCAACAAATTTTGTTTTAATACACCAATTCCTATTAAATTCTATGCATAAGACTCCAACACTTAGCTGTGCAAACGGTAAAGCAGATGGGATTAATAATAATAAAAATAATCGTTAAAAAGTTGGCTGTTAAAACTTACCAAATTCTTTATTTTTCACTAAAAATACCGCCGACTGTGCCGCCGCCGAAAAAATTTAATTTTTTTAAACTACTGGAACTATTTATTAGAAATGGTTTAGACTATAAAGTTTTGTCAAAAAGCAGAGTTTAGAAAGAGATCAGTTCCAATGTTCTAGGTTTTAGAGAAACCTTAGATTTTAAAGTTTAATTGTGTTCTGTCCAATGACTAGTAGTGTCCAATGACTGGGCATTTACCCTATATAGAAGTCGGGTTTTTTTTTTCAGATAATGCTGTTAAATTTTAATTTTTGATATTGTTTACGTGACAACCCTAGATGAAGGCTGAGGCGCGAGGTCGTCTACCACCAACGCCGAAAGCCGAACTTCTAGTTCCTAGGAAAGTCGATTCGATCAGTTAGATTACATTTTTTATGTTCGGCTTCGCACGGGTGCAATACTACAAGTATATGCATATACTCGTAGATTAAACATATGCACACAAACCTACCTCTTGAACCGCTCTATCTATTAAAAAAAACCGCATCAAATTCTAAGGTACTTTTAAAGAAGCATACGTAGGGACAGACAGTCACCAAAAATGACGATTTATACTATGTAGTGATTGTTATATTAGATAGATGTACTTTAATAAATCGTACACCATGAAAATTTACATAACATGCAGGTACCTAATAAAATATCATAATTTAAAATTATGATATTTTATTAGGTACCTGCATATTGGAATCTGCAACAGTAAGTAAATTTTGAACAATTTGACGACCAGTTTGGTTCAGTGGTAGTGTACGCTGCCTGGGACGCAGTGGTCGCAGTTTCGATCTCCGCACAGTGCACACATTTGTGTGCATGAACAAGTCTATTTGTATTGGTCTACGTGTTTGCTTGTTTGCTATATATAATTGACTGACTCGATGGCTCATTTCAGGGCCGTCTTAAGACTATTCGGCGCCGGGGTGCGGGCCCCGCGAACGCGGGGGGAATTTCGGGAGAGGCCTATGTTCAGTAGCGGACTGATATAGACTGATGATGATGATCAACAGCCCTTCGCAGTCCACTGCTGGACATAGTCCTCTCTAATTGTTTGCCACATTTCACAATTTTGACAGTCTCGCATCCAGCACTTGCCAGCCATCTTTCGCAAATCGTAGCTCCACCTGGCTTGAGGGCGCCCTACACTACGTTTGCCGAGACGTGGTCTTTACTCTAGGACTCATTTAGCCTAACGGTTATCGGTTGTCGGCTGATATGGCTAGCCCACTGCCACTTCAGCTTACTAATCCGGTGAGCTATGTCGGTAACTTTGGTTCTCTGTCGGATCACATCATTCCGGATCCGATCCCGCAGAGAGACGCCGAGCGTGGTTCTGGTAGAAGTTGTTCATTGAATATGACCTTGGTTTTGTCCAAGTTCAACCGTAGGCCGTTATGCATAGAAGAGTCAGCCAGTTCATTCAGCATCTGTTGTAGGTCCTGATGCGATTTTGCCATTATAACGATGTCGTCTGCAAATCGCAAATGAGAAATTAATTCGCCATTTATGTTGATGCCACGTCCTATCCAGTTCAGCGTCTTGAACATATCCTCCATTGCATTAGTGAACAGCTTTGAGGAAATAACATCCCCTTGTCTTACTCCTCGATTCAATGGTATAGGCCTTGTTTCCTGATTCTGTACTTGGACGGACATAGAAGCAGCATCGCTGCAGGGACTCCAGAACAGACCAGATTTCAACCGAGTCAAAGACTATCTCATAGTCCACAAATGCTAGACACAGGGGCTGATTCTACTCTCCGGTCTTCTGTATAATCTGCCACACTGTGTGGTTGTAGTCTATGGTGCCGTATCCGCTCCGAAACCTAGCCTGTTCTGGCGGTTAGAATTCGCCGAGTCTTCGCGCAAGACGATTCGTGATCACTCTTGAACAGCTTATAGAGATAACTTCGGCAGTAGGGTTTTGTCTCCCTTTTTGATGACCAGGACAACCACACTCCTAGTCCACGTTAGCCAAATAATGGCGTCTTAATGTGGTTCTAGAATCCTCATTTCCAGGATAAGGTCAAGATGCATGCGAAGCGTAGTCTTCCACTTCCGAAAGGACCGCCGTACATTCAATATACGAGTAGATCACTATTGCCCTTTACAGCGTGTAATTAAGTGAATATTTTCATTTCAATCAATGATATATAAGATTGAAAATGCAGGGACATAGCGAGTGGTTGCGGGGGCGTGCAGTGCGCGCGGGGCGTGCATGCGTCGCCCGCCGAGTTCGGTGCGGGCGCCTACATAATATTGCTCGTAGAAGGCCACGCTTGGCCCTTCGTCCCTCCCGAAGCCCCCCATAGGAAACGTCCTCCAGGACGCTGACGACTCCATCACCCTCACCATGTTGGCCGCCGCCGAACAGCTCGAGATATCTCACACTTCAAGTCCGTCGTTCCGTCCCCGCCGGCGGGGACCTGCGCCGCGTCGTCCCTTAGCTTCCGCGTCCCGATCGTGAAACCGGCCCGCAACTGGTCGCCCCTCTCCTCAAAATATCGTCCGTAGGTACTCTCCCAGTAACGCCCTAAGCTGAGGCTCGAACCCCACTAGAGCGCCCTTGGCTGTGTTGCTTAACTTATCTAGGGCTCTCGCCTTCCACTCCCCCAACCACCCGGTGATGATGACAAGGGCGCCTTGCCTATCATCGTAGTCATTTAGAAAAAAAAGCGCTTCGCCCTATAGCACTTTATGATAAGCAACAATCGCGAGCCTTTATTGGAGCTCTGTAGCGAACGACAATTATTACTACTGACTTTTAAAAACGTGCTTGTCAGCGCGAAAACATTATTCGTAAGTAGTTATTTACGTATTTATCAGTGAATATGAAAAAATTTAATGTCCAAAAATTCAGCGCTCGACAGGCGCCCCCGGGAGCCCTGCGCCCGGGTTCACCGCACCCCTTGCACCCCCTGGTAGAGACGGCCCTGGCTCATTTGGTGACCTCGGCTTTCTGAGCCATGGGTGCGTGGGTTCGAGTCCCGCACAGTACAAACATTTGTGTGCATAAACGAATGAACATGTCTGTTTGTATTGGTCTGGGTGTTTACTTTGTATTTATTTACAAAAATAGTATCTAAGTAAGTGCATCAGTTGTCTAGTACCCATTGTACAAGCTTCGGCTTAGTTTGGGACTAGATAGCGCTGTGTGGCTCAGCGTAGTATGTCTTGGGTTATATATTTTTTTTAGGCATGTATTTAACACTGCGACTAATAAATCTGATTTAAGGTTTATAAAATAATTAAAGTGGATAGGAAATATAATAGGTTGGCTGCAACGGTGGAGTACATTATTATGTAAAAACTGGCAGCATTAAAAAGTAATTTTAAGCTTTAGTTTAATTTAAACTGGCATCGAGTTTTTCTTTTGGCGATTGAATTTATGGTTAAGCGGAAACTTGGAAGCAACTAAAAAGTACAAAATAGGCATTCATAAATTGTAAAGTAGAGGTTTCTATTAAAATGATTTTAGGTAGGTAGTATTTAATAGGATTGAGATCTAATTAACATATATGTGGTGTGACATGTAAGCTAAGCTACAAATAAAGTAAAAAATGGCATGCAATTTAAATATTGTATGTTTTATTTCTTGACTTATTTTTTATTTGTAAGGGCGAAAAATTAAAAGGGATTACGGTTATCAATAATCAATCTTTATTTATTTGTTTCACTCACTCACCAGCCTATTGCAGTCCACTGCTGGACATAGGCCTCTCCAGTTGTTTGCAATTTAGTGCAAACATCTGGAGGATATACCCATAATCGCCACGCCGGGCAGGCGGGTTGGCGATCGCAGGACGTAGCTTCTCGCTCCAGTGACGCTGCTGCCCGTCATCAGTCTGTGGCAAGGCCCAATATATGTTTACAGGTATAAACGCCTGCCGCCGTTTTCATTATATTATGATTTCCAAAACTAAAAAAGGATTCCCTAATATTTATTTATAATATTCGATTTAAAGTTACAGCTGCTCGTTAATTATAACCAGAAAATGTTTTTTTAGATGGAAGTCTACAGTAGCCATAATAATATTATTTGCTATTAATAAATTTGACAATAAAATTATGGAGCCTAAATGTTCTCCTTTTACATTTTAAAGTGGCTTTGACTGTACTAACTCAATTACAAAAAAAAACTCCTTTTACATACGCCGATAAATATTCATCGGAACGGTAAATATGGATTTACGGATGTTAGGTAAGGATTAGAATATTAAACTTAATGACAAAGCCTTCACTATAGAAAAATGCTGTTTTAATGACATGCCAAATGTCGGTGATATATTAGACGAAGTAGGGACTAGCTCGATAGCGGATGATGATACCATTGAATGCTATATCATCATCATCATCAACGTCACCCTCTATCAGTCCACTGCTGGACCTATGTCCTTGAATGCTATTTAAGCCGTATCAAAACACAAGTGCTTAAGATACTTACTTTGGAATCAGAGCAATGTATGTTGATGCTGTTCACTCCAAAAGAAGAAGAAAGAAAGAAAGAAATAACCCAAGACATGCCACGCTGGGCTATACATCGCCATCTAGCCGAACTAGCTCAAACTAAGCCGAAGCTTGTACTATGGGTACTAGACAACTGATAACTTACTTAGATACTTTCTTTTTTTAAATTAATACCTACATTATTATACATAGTAAACACCCAGACTAATACAAACAGACATGTTCAAGAACACAAATGTTTGTACTGTGCGGGAATCGAACCCACGACCCTTGGCTCAGAGGGCAGAGGTCACTACCAAATGAGCCATCGAGCCAGTCAAAACATCACTTTCAATCGTGTAACCCGTCAAGACGTGATGATCATCATTATTAGCTACAAACGTCCACTACTGGACATAGGGCGTCCCCCAATTGCAATAGGCTATTATGGCTAAAAATTGTAATTAGTCCGTCTTTTAGCTTATTCAAAAATAAAAGACACGTATTTTTCCTTTATTCATTCAAATAAACAATAGCAAAGATACAAGGCGTCAAAAGTTAGGAGTGGGAGTCTTTGACGTCACTCGCTCCCGTAAAAATGCCTCACCGAGTGACGTCACGCGTAATTTCAACGGGCTAATACTTTGTAATTTTAGTCTAATTTACAAATAAAACACATATGTAAGAAGTATCCTTGAGTGACTCGCACTTGGCCGGTTTTTTTTTCTGGAGGGGAATGCATTAGGCACCGTCATGTCGTCATGCACCTCCGGGGGGAGGTGACATGGTCTGTGGGACTCACACCTCCCGAAATGGGAGGGCATACCCACTAAACCCCCCTGTGTCACCAGTGGGCAGCAAGTTGCAGGAACACGGGTAACGCCGAAGCATACGGCCGCATCCCTGCAAGCCCTGGCCAGCACTCCTGGTCCGGGGAGGGCAAATACCCCTACCCCCGGGCTCCAGGGAGCAATAGGGTGCTCCCCGGGCGGACTTCATGCAACTGTATGGCTGCACCCACCACACCGTTACGCCCCTATGAGTGGATCGCACCCCCGCGCTCACCACTCGGGGCACAAGATCGGGTGGTCCTATTCTAAATGCAGAAACCACACATACATTTGCCACGGCCACGAATAAAAGCCGAATGTCGAACAGTGCTGTTCATAGTGGTCGATTCTTGTCCGCTAACACCACAATTTGTATACCCATTTGGTGGGTGGGTCAAAAAATTTTTTTTTCGATTTTTGTACAGGCTCAGCAGCAAAAAGGTGCTAAATGGCGTAGATAATTGATACGTAAAATTGCAACACTTTATTTTAACTTCTACTGCCTCCGGATTGAGATAGAATTTATTAAAAATGTTATTATTTTAGTCGATGTTTCAAATCAAATCAAATTATTTATTGCGCAAATAGAGATACATAAAATGTGATGTTAAATTAATAGCAGTGTGGCATTTACCATATTTTGCCTTTCGGCGTGCAAAAACAAAAACAAAATGTTACAAGTTTTTTTTTTACTTTATTGGTTGGTAACTACCCATATGCTTATAACTTTCATCATTAGCCTATTGCACTCCACTGCTAGATATGTACAGTTGTTCGCCTCTTAGGGCAAACTTCTGGAGGATAAACCCATAATCGCCACGCTGGGCAGGCGGGTTGGCGATCGCAGGGCGTAGCTTCTCTTACTTTTTTATTATTATTAGACTATAACTTTTTTATTAATATTGTTTCAGGAAATATACACAAACCCGCTGTTTGTCCTAGATAACTGCGACTGTTTCGATGTGGTCCCCGGCAAACTTGGTAAGTGTATGGTGTCAATTGTTTTGCTAAAGCTACCATTACAAAAAAAAATTTGACCTAATGTGGAGTAATTTATGCAATATTTACGTTATGTTTCATTTATATCTGATTAAAAGTATTAAAAACGATTTACTTGCAACTATGACTTACCTGTTAAGTACAATGCTATTCGTGTAAATTCACCCTGAGAATCTGAGAAAATGTCATATTTCAACATAACATCTTCATCCTTTTGACCATAAAGTCCTTAAAAAAAATAAAGTTATTCTTCCTGTAACCAGCGCACTTTAGTACTAAAAGCAAGCACTTTTAAATACGAAAAAAACCGATTAAACAATAGCTAACTAGCGAATTTTATCAATTTTCAATGTTTGGGCTTTAAGCTAAAGTGATTTCCGTGTGTTCCAGTGTTTTTTTGTTATTTCACATTTCCACCTTGTTCAAATTGCAATGCGAATGTATATTTGTTTACAGCACAAGTGTTTGTTTTCGTTTTAATGACAATTTCCTTGTATTGGCTTACCGATGGACGTCGGTATTTATTTCTATTAGTTTAATTGTGCACATAAAGAGCGAATTCGACTGTGTGGATTCGTTTCTGTATCTTTGCGTTGCATTTTTTTTATTGTTTACGGTGTTTCAGATAAACATGTTTAAACTAAATATAGCCTATGTTACTCAGTGATAATGTAGCTATCTAATAAAGAATTATTAAAATCGGTCCAGTACATTTTAAGTTTATTCGTTACATACAAAAATACAAATCTTTCCTCTTTATAATATTAGTATAGATGTAGATAACCACCTCTATATCCTTTTTTTAACTATCTCTTCCCAAAGTTTGTCTAGAAAAGATCGCTTATGTAGTGTTAGTGATGTGTCGCTGTCGCTTATGTAGTGGTAGAAGACAATAGAGGATAACTCTAGCTATGTAAATATGTATATATTTTAAGAGAGGTAGGGCATAGCGAATCTTCGCTCGAATTGAGCCGCCCGTCCGGGGAAGGACCTCCACCCTATAGAATACCGCAGTCAAATGACCTCTGAGTCGTGTTTCTGCCGGTGAGTAGGGTTTCCGGAGCTCGTGGGGGGTTGGGGTTGGGCCGGCATGGCGGTGGCAACTGACAGGTAACTGACCAGTTACTTGTCCGTTGTCACAGCGACTTGAGCTTCTCTTTCGCTTTCCATCAGGCGTAGGGAAGCCATTATGTCGAGCCACTATAAAAAATAAACAAGTCAACAAAGGTAAAGTCTGACCAGTTAAATATTATTCATCAAAACATACAAGGCTTGCCTGGCAAAGAACTTGAATTGGTTAAGACAATTTGAGTTATTAATTAGTATTTTGTTAATTATAAGGCCATTAGTTCGTTCACTAGGAGTGCTGCACTTAGGGGTGGGTCACTGATATTAGTTGAAAACTGTTTAAAGTGAAAAGACCGTAAAGATGTATCATCACTCTCCATTGAGCGAACCATTGAGCTATCCTGTGCAGAGCTTGAGCACTGTCTGTGTATGTTCATTGTCTGTGTGTATAGGCCCCCTTCTGGTGATTTCAATTTATTTGAATCTAGGAGGAGGTCTTAAATTAAGTATGTAAGTGTAATAAAAAACCGGCCAAGTGCGAGTCGGACTCGCGCACGTAGGGTTCCGTACCACTGATTGAATGAAAAAATTAGGTAATTTGATTTATGACGTTTAAAAAAAAACTACTGTCTAGATTTCATTCAAACCAAATATCGTTAGTAGTTTTTATAGTAATACACATCATATATTTTTTTCAGTTTTACCATGCCCACATTTTAGAAGTTACGGGGGGGGGGGGGGGGGGGGGACACATTTTACCACTTTGGAAGAGTCTCTCGCGCAAACTATTCAGTTTAGAAAAAAATGTTGTTAAAAACCTCAACATCATTTTCAAATACCTATCCATAGATACCCCACACGTATAGGTTTGATGAAAAAAACATTTTTGAGTTTCAGTTCTATGTATGGGGAACCCCAAAATTTTTGAACATTTTTCTGATTTTATTTTCACATCTTAATGCGGTTTACAGAATACATCTACGTCGACGGGGCCACAAGAGAAGTGGGGGATGGGGTAGGAGAGCTCTCGATTGCTCTAGCGCAGTCAACGGCTCGAGCAGTCGGTGTATGCCTCGCGACCGCTCGCGAACGGTCGACGGCACGATGGAATCTCGTCGTGCAGTTGACGGTTTGAAGCAGTCGCGACTGCTCGAGCAGTCCGTACAGCCCTCAATGAATGACTATAGTTCACCGCGCGGTCGCGGCTTCAAGCAGTCGGTCTCAACTGCTTGAAAAACCCGTGTACGGCCGCTATAAAGAAGCGTGCGCACAATGGTACACATAATCGCGTGCGTCCCAGATCATGAATGACTCCCGCGCATGCGTGCTACCACGTGGGCCGCGCGAAGGAAGACGCAACGGTATTACGACGCTTGCGCAACACCTCGCACGAACTGTGGATAGTGACATTATTGTAGATCTATATATGTCGCAGTCATCTGGTTGAATCTCTTATTCAATTGAATGGCTAGCGCGTTCATTGAATGACGACATTCAATTGAATGCCTAAAGGACAACTCGTCAAGTTATTTAATAAAACGTTCAACGTCTTGACTAAACGTCATTTTAGCATAGTCGTTGAATGGGTAAAAGCCGACTGTGTAATGTTTAGTTTTTAATTTTTCTTTAAAAGTATCCGGCGGCGGCGTATTAATAGGTAACCATGACGTCACACTATTTTATTACGAATAAGTCAGTTTAAAGTAAATCTAATCAAAAAAATATCAACACTGTTCATAATTATCGTTTTGATCATGTTTGACGCCATATTTGTTTTGGTCACTACTAACGCCGCGCGGGAAAAAAATGATCTAAATTACAATCACCTGACTGCTTTTACGTCCGCTATGTCCCAAGGGCTATGTTTCAATTCGTTACCTAGTTGAACGTTAAGTGACGCGTGTTTAGTCAACGTTTGGTCTAGTCATTCAACTAAATGTCGTCATTCAATGAACGCGCTAGCCATTCAATTGAATAGGAGATTCAACCAGATGACTGCGACATATACATTGCCATAAAACCTTGCACAGCCTTGCGCAGTCCACTGCTGGACATGGGCCATTTTAATCAATCTTGGGCCTCTAGTCAACGCAGGCATTTAATTCGCTCAATACCTATACAAACTGTCGTTTACCAAAATGGATTCAAAAGTGTCAATAACGATTTAGTTGCTATGTTTGGGTAACCATGATTATTCAATAAGTTTATTTGTTTATCTGAATATTATTACATTCATCATCAGCCCGTGTCAGTCCACTGCTGGACATAGGCCTCTCCTAATGTTCGCCACCATGATCGATTTTGGGCCTCTCGCATCCAGCACTTGCGAGCCGTCCTGCGCAAATCGTCACTCCACCTGGCCTGAGGGCGTCCTACATTACGTTCGCCGAGACGCGGTCTCCACTCCAGAACTCGTTTACCCCAACGGTTATCGGTTCTGCGGCTAATATGGCCAGCCCACTGCCACTTCAGCTTACTAATCCGTTGAGCTATGTCGGTGACTTTGGTTCTCTGCCGGATCACCTCGTTTCGGATTCGATCACGCAGAGAGACGCCGAGCGTAGCCCTTTCCATAACTCGCTGAGCGTCCTTTAGCTTGTGGACTAGCCGTACCGTTAGTGTCCACGTTTCGGCTCCGTATGATCATGTATGACCGGTAGGACGCACAGATCGAAGACTTTCGTCTTTAGGCACTGTGGGATCGACGATGTGAAGACTCGATGTAGTTTCCCAAACGCTGCCCATCCTAGCTGAATTCTCCTAATTACCTCGTCCTCAAAGTTGTTTCCACCTAACTGCAGTGTCTGCCCGAGGTATACATATTTTTGAACAACTTCGAGGACGGCGCCGTGTACTGCAATCGGTTCCGGTAGAATATGTTCATTGAACATGACCTTGGTTTTGTCCAAGTTCATCCGTAGGCCGATGGGTATAGAGGAGTCAGCCAGTTCATTCAGCATTTGTTTTAGGTCCTGCAGCGATTCAGCCATTATGACGATGTCGTCTGCAAATCGCAAGTGAGAGATGTATTCGCCATTTATGTTGATGCCACGTCCTTTCCAGTTCAGCGTCTTGAACATATCCTCCATTGCATTAGTGAACAGTTTCGGGTAAATGACATCCCCCTGTCTCACTCCCCGATGCAACGGTATAGGCCTTGTTTGCTGATTCTGTACTTGGACGGACATGGTAGCGGCTTCATAGAGACATCTCATCACTTGGATGTATCGCCAATCTACTTGGCATCGCTGCAGGGACTCCAGAACGGGCCAGGTTTCAACCGAGTCAAAGGCCTTCTCATAGTCCACGAATGCTAGTCACAGGGGCTGATTATACTCTTCGGTCTTCTGTATAATCTGCCGCACTGTGTGGATGTGGTCTATGGTGCCGTATCCGCTCCGAAACCCAGCCTGTTCCGGCGGTTGGAATTCGTCGAGTCTTCGCGCAAGACGGTTCGTGATCACTCTTGAGAACAGCTTATAGACGTGGCTTAGAAGGGAAATGGGTCTATAGTTCTTCAATAGGGTTTTGTCCCGGCGCAGGCGGCATGATTCCCAACATAGTTTGGATGTTTTCTTAAAACGTTAATCCTGTTTACTTGGCTAGTATCTTAGAGATTTGACCGCTGTCGCCAGTTTTCAGTCAGAATAATGAAGTTATCCCATCTTAAGAAAAATTTGCAGTTACTTTGAGGAGATGTGTGAGTTTTTTACCTCCTTTGTTGGTTCCAGGCGACAAATGGCTGGTGTCGTGTCTCGGGGTCCTGTACCTCTGCAAGGGCCTCTTCTACAGGGTGGTCCCCGCTGACCAGCGAATGGACACACCCTATGCTGGAGTGTTCAGGTAAGATTGTGCCATCGTCATCATCAGCCCGCAAACATTAGCCCAAACGACAATTGTCCTTGGTCATTTGCTTTCGTCCCCACGCTCGGCAGGCGGGTTGGTGACCGCAGTAGATTTATTTGTAAATGCTGCTACCCGTTTCCTGATATTCCGGGGAACGTACCCATCAGCACCGCTTCCAAAATCGGGCTACTTTGTAAAAAAATTACGCATGATCGCTGGTCGTCCAAAAAAAGTATAGATACAACATGTTCCTTTTCATCACCATCAGCCTGCAAACGCCCACTGCTGGACATAGACCTCCCACTGACAATTATCATTGGGATTTTGGCAGGCGGCAGGTGAGGACAGTAAGTTTTACTAGTACTTAGGTAAACGCTGCTGCCCGTTTCCTGATATTCCCTTAATCGTCTTCTACGCCTCTCCAGTTTTCTTCCACTTTGGGCTTACATCTGGAGGCCTCACCCATAATCGTCACGCTAGGCAGGCGGGTTGGCGATCGCAGGACATAGCTCCTTGCTCCGGTCACGCAGCTGTCAGTCATGGGCCTGTGGCATTTAGCTACGCCTTCAATTGATATGTTTATTTATCCAGTAGCACAATCAGTCCAGGTACAAAAGTATACGGTCTTAATTAAAAATTGTGATGGTTTTACTACCACCAGTCGGTTGCCACATTCGGTTGCACCACGGGCAGGTGAGGGTGGCTTGGAGCGAAAAGACGATAGGTCGCTCCCTTATATCCCCAACCTTATGGTAGTACTAACTTTTAACTATTATATATGCAGGTTCCGTCTATGGTGGTGTGGGCAATGGCTCGAGGTCCTGGTGGACGACCGACTGCCGACTGTCAACGGGAAGCTGGCCTTCCTGCAGTCCAGTCACACGAGCCAGCTGTGGCCTGCGTTACTCGAAAAAGCATATGCCAAGTAAGTGACCTACTCATACATACATACATCTTTTAAGAAGGTTCTGTGGTGCCCACACTGGAAAATATCCGTATTGTGGGTAGGCTTGCCAGGTGTCCGGCTTTAGCCTGACATGTTTGGCTATTTGCGGTCGCGTCCGGCCAAATATGTACGTGTTTGGCCTGTCCGGCTTTTGTCAGGCTTTTTGTCAGAGTGGCGTTCGTACGACGATGGGCGGACGTGCGTCCGAGCGGACAAGAGAGCAAACTGCGGGCGCGCGCGGCGTGTCTGGCACACACTCCATCTTCGATCTCATTCTCACTTTACATCACTTATAAATACTTTTTTCAACTGCCCAGCTGTAAAAACATTATGTTTGGCAATAAAAAAAATATGTCCGGCTTTAAGGGCAAAATGTCCGGCCTTATACAGTGCGCAGTCCGGCCTTTGCATTTTATGGCCTGGTAACCCTAATTGTGGGAGCCTATACGATTGACGATATAATGTAGTTACAGTGCTAAAACCGAGGTTGCATAACCAACCTCGGTTTAAGCACTGTTTCAGAAGATAATATGTATTTGTAATGAATGAGAAAGGAAACATTTCAATATTAATAATGTATTAGATAAATATCATAAATACTGCATAGAATACATATTCAAACCACATAATATTATATACTAACATAATAAGATATAAAAAGGACTTATGACAGCGTAACAAGTAGCAGTTCAGTAGCGTCATAAGTTAAAGTTTGAAGCCACTTTGTGATAGTGGATTTCGCTTCATGACATACATAACGTCACGCCTTTCTCCCAGAGCGGTAGGCAGAGACCACGTCCTTCCGTTTGCTACGATCCTGGCACACAACTTTTGCTTCGTCCACATTCATCAATTTCTTCATACATGCTCGTCGGTTTAGGGTATTTTACCTTTTTTTAGGACACGTTCTATATGGTTATGGAATGTCCTTCTAGGTCTTCCCCTTCCAACAGATCCATTCACGCTCTCGATATATATTTTCTTGGTTAATCTACTACTATCCATCCTTTCTACATGACCAAACCATCTAGGCATACCTTTCTCAATCCTAGTCACGACATCTTCTTGCAAACTATAAAGGTGTTTTATCGTTTCATTCCTAATCCTATCACTCAATTTCACTCCTAGCATGCTTTTACGCATTTCCATTGCATTAATTCTATTCTCGTGCTTCTTGTGCCATACCCTACTCTCACTACCATAAGTTAGTGTCGGTGCTAACACTCCCCTGTGAACCGCCAGGCGAGCCTTTTTTTGACCTTACTCAGGACCTCTAATGTCTACTTTCTTAGAACCTTTTAGGTTGTTTTGGCCTACGTTACTCGACAAAGCATATGCCAAGTAACTGACCTTACTCAGGACCTTACTCAGGACCTCTGATGCCTACTTTCTTAGAACCTTTTAGGTTGTTTTGGCCTACGTTACTCGACAAAGCATATGCCAAGTAACTGACCTTACTCAGGACCTCTGATGTCTACTTTTTTAGAAACTGTTAGGTTTTTCCGTGTTACCCTACCCACCTGATGTTTCTCGAGAGGCGTCGGGAAGCCATTATGTCGAGCTACTATATAAAAAAAAACTATCATAGGCATCGTGATAAATCAATTCATGCACCACAAACTACAATTTACGGTAGAACGTTAATTTTCGACAATCTTATAAGCGTAACCCACGAAACAATGGTAGGGGACCCATTATGTGCAGTAGAAAGTCGACGCGTCCTACCATAGTTCCGCCTGGCTTCACCGCCTCGCTGCCTACGACAACAAGCGATGTCTTCGGAACAACTGTACGAGTACTCTAACCCTTTGAACGCCAGTGTCGCTTATATACGACAATGACAATAGGTATTATTCATGTCTCATTTTTCGGCAGTCAAAGGGTTTATAAACATTCAGACCATGACGGTTGGTAAGACTAGAGCCCAATATTATGATAATTTGCTGAGTCAGTCTCGCTGTTGAAAGCACATTTAATAAAAACAGATTTGATAAAATAAAATAATTTATTTCTGCGTGCATTACTTGTTTACTGGTGGACATAATTATAGCAGTTGTTAGAATGCCTATTACCGCACCAGATTATAGATTTCTGGCTCGCCCAATGGTTGACTGGTATAGAATGCCACACGGCATTAAGTCCGAAATTTGTACTTTTTCTTTGTGCAATAAAGATTAAATATATTTCGGTTATACCGCCACCGGTCGGTTGCCAGTGCCTCGTTTGTTATTCGGCAGGACGCACCACGGGCAGGTGAGGTTGTATTGGAGCAAAAAGATGATAAGCCGCTCCCTCCCGCAGGCTAAATATGACAAAAGTGAAGTCAAAAGTCAAAATAATCTTTATTTGTATAGGTTTAAAAAAAAAAACATTTAAAAATCGCCGAAGCTACCAACGGTTCGGAAAGCAGCATTCTACCGAGCTAAGATACCGGCAAGAAACTCGTGACTATGATGACAGTTCATTTTTTTTTTTATAGTGGCTCGACATAATGGCTACCCTACGCCTGATGGAAAGCGAAAGAGAAGCTCAAATCGCTGTGACAACGGGCAAGTAACTGGTCAGTTACTTGTCAGTTGCCACCGCCATGCCGGCCCAACCCCAACCCCCCACGAGCTCCGGAAACCCTACTCACCGACAGAAACACGACCCAGAGGTCATTTGACTGCGGTATTCTATAGGGTGGAGTTCCTTCCCCGGACGGGCGGCTCAATTCGAGCGAAGATTCGCTATGCCCTACCTCTCTTAAGCTTTTATTTCTTTTTCTTTCAGATTGCACGGATCATACGAAGCGCTGAAGTACGGCAGCTTGTTGGACGGGCTAGCGGACCTCACCGGCGGGATCACGGAGTCGATTCCCGTGCCCGAGGTGGCGGATCCGGCTGCCCTCACAACACTATTGGAAACGACTAGTATTGTAACCGCGCATCACTTTCCGTCCTCCACAACCCCAGTAAGCTCTTTTTTTATGGTAACACGGATAGTAATAAGAACACTTTATCAGTGACAGGCTCGGTGGCTCATTTGATAGTGACCTCTGCCCTCTGAGCAAACGGTCGTGGGTTCGATTCCCGCACAGTACAAACATTTGTGTTCATTGTATATGTCTGTTTGTATTGGTCTGGGTCTGGTATCCCGGTGAGATACCTCGACGCTGGTCTTTCGTAGACACCAATAATTTTTTTATCTATCTATTGTTAGAGGAGAATAACCAACCGCTGCGGCACAGTACTATTCGCCACGCTCAAGAGTCACCGCACTAACGTTGACAGTTGAAGTTTGACGTAACGGTGACACTGACAGCTGTCATGGATTTCCCGCCGATTATTACTTTTCTCTCTCTCTGGTTGAATGAGTTTTTGTAATTGGATTGTCTAAATAAATACTTTCAGATTAAGATAAATAAATAAATAACCCAAGACATGCCACGCTAGGCCACACAGCGCCATCTAGCCCCAAATTAAGCCAAAGCTTGTACTATGGGTACTAGACAACTGATAAACTTACTTACATACATTTTTTTGTAAATAAATACATATTATACATAGAAAACACCCAGACCAATACAAACAGACATGTTCATGCACACAAATGTTTGTAATATGTGGGGATCGAACCCACGACCCTTGGCTCAGAAGGCAGAGGTCACTACCAATTGAGCCACCGAGCTAGTCAAATATCAAAATACATATCAGACAACATCACATACATTGCTCCGATCCCAAAGTAAGTGACTTAAGCACTTGTGTTATGGGTATCAAAACAACGAGGGTACCACAAATAAATACTTAAATACAAATATACCTAAACACAACAATAGTGACAAACACAAGTGTTTATCACACAAATGTTTGTCTCGGGTGGAAATCGAACCCACGACCCTTGGTTCAGAAGGCAGGGGTCACTACCATTTGAGCCACCGAGCCAGTTATATCTTTATTTATTTTGTAAGGCTATGCAATGACGTTACGTCACAATTTTACTATACAAATTCATATTACTTAAGTCTAATATAGTTAAAGAATGTGATATGATTAATAACATAATTAATATTCCCTTTCCAGGTAATAGAAGAGAGATCGAAGGGACTAGAATTAGAAATGAACTATAGGATATACAATGTAGAAAGGGTATGTACTCGTAAAATGTAAATACATTTTGTACAATAATAGTACTCTTCTGGCCGTTTTCGGCCAAAGCAGAGATATTCAGTGCACTTGAGTGAAGAAACAGGGTTTAAATTCTCAGTAGCGCAAGCAGGGAAATAATATTTGTATCTAGGTACTATAATCCTTTTTTGACCCTTCTAGGCGCGCACTGGTGACTTTTTGTCACCGTGACAGTCGTTTCATCTCTTTTCCACTTTTAAAATGAGAAGAAGAGAGCAATTAGTTACACTTTTTTGGCATTCAAAACTAACTTTGGGATATTATGTCAAGCTCTTTGTCCGTCCGTAGTTACTTGCCCGTTGCAACTGTGTGTGACTTGGGCTTCTCTTTCACTTTCCATCAGGCGTAGGGAAGCTATTATGTCGTGCTACTATATATT
Source organism: Conogethes punctiferalis (assembly GCA_031163375.1). Taxonomy (NCBI): domain Eukaryota; kingdom Metazoa; phylum Arthropoda; class Insecta; order Lepidoptera; family Crambidae; genus Conogethes; species Conogethes punctiferalis. Next base: position 9,039,160 of record CM062101.1, on the reverse strand, counting down.
TTTTTCTTTATCACTCGCAGGTTGTTACTTCCGACGGCCCCGTGCACTTACTGCTTATACGCAGGCCAATGGGGCACCTCGACACCGCTGTAACACACAACGTCGACCCAGCAATGTAATGTATCAACTCACTTCACACCTATTCACTCAACTCATAATCACACTTTTTCACTCAACTCATAATCACACATTTTCACATAACAAAATTCATTATTATCATCGCAGTACACTGCTGGACATAGGCCTCTCCAGCTGTGCTCCACTTCGGTCAAATCTGGAGGCTTAACCAGTAATCGCCAACCTGGGCAGGCGGGTTCTCGATCGCAGGACGTAGCTTCTCACTCCAGTGGGTCACTGCTGTCCTTTATCGGAATGTGGTATTTAGCTACGCCTCCTATCGTGATGGTTTTACCGCCACCAGTCGGTTTGCCAGAGCCTCGTTTGTTGTTCGGCAGGATGCACCACGGGCAGGTGAGGATGGCTTGGAGCGAAAAGGTGATAGGTCGCTCCCTTACATGCACTCATACCTACTTACTTTAAATCTGATCAATTGGTGTTTCAGAGAATATCTTATTTTAGAACAGGCAAATATGCCGATATAGGGCAGTAGATCAATAGCACTTGCACATTATTGGAAATTCTCTGCTAAAGTATAAATTTAAACTGTTCGTAAGTAGAGTGAAGTTGAAGATTGAACGGTTAAGTAGGTATACTTAATGAATTATTATTTATTTTAGGCTTTGGCTAATAAAGACTTAACTTGGTTTATTATAGAAAACATCATGGCGTCTCTGGAAAGTTTTCATGTGAAACGGTAATGCTAAATAAGTAACATGAACGAAAAGAGCACTTAGATTTAATGTAAACTTTTTTTTTATATTTCCAAACAAAAGCAGACAACATTACATACATGATCGGCCCGATGGCCTATATGCTTGTGACCTCTGCCGTCTTAACCAAGGGTTCGATCCCCGCACAGTACAAAACATTTATGTGCATAAATTATGTATGTTTGTATTTGTCTGGGTGTTTACCTATGTATTTATTTACAAAAAAAAGTATCTAAGTAAGTTCATCATTTGTCTAGTACCCATGATACAAGCTTTGGCTTAGTTTGGGGCTAGATGACGCTGTGTGGCCCAGCGTGGCATGTCTCGGGTTAGCTATTTATTCTTTTCAATTTACATTCCTCCGATAGCAAAGTAAGTAGCATAAGCACTTGTGTTATGGTTATCAGAACAAAAACAAATAACATGAAGAACATTTGTCGAGTTCTTATGTTAATTGTAAGATATTTATATGTGGGTATATGCAGTTAAGTACCTAATTTACTTCCGCAGTGTATATGATGCTGTCAATTGCAGTCTAAATAATAAATCACGATGAAAACCTCTTCAAAGCATTCGTCTAAAATCGCTCCTGTCAAAGGTCAAAGGGGAATATGTATTTTTTTTTTCACATCAGCATAGATTGGATAGGACGTTAAGCTTCTGACCGGACGTTATCTCTTTCCTGTCGTATTGCGTTGTCCTCAATCAATCGGATGACAAAAGTCAAGTGATAACTATAATAGTCTAAGATCCCCCTATACAATGAACTCTCACTGAGATATTTATTTGATGAAACTTATATTATATTTAATTAAATATGTTAATTATATTGCATATGGGTTGCCTATCAAATTTTAATCCACGGCATGAGAGAGGTAGGGCATAGCGAATCTTCGCTCGTATTGAGCTGCCCGTCTGGGGAAGGACCTCCACCCTATAGAATACCGCAGCCAAATGACCTCCGGGTCGTGTTTCTGCTGGTGAGTATGGTCTCCGGAGCTCGTGGGGGGTTAGGGTTGGGCCGGCATGGCAGTGGCAACTGACGACGGTAACTAACCAGTTACTTGCCAGTTATCACAGCGACTTGGGCTTCTTTTTGGCTTTCCATCAGGCGTAGGGAAGCCATTATGTCGAGCTACTATAAAAAAAATATTTCCCGGATAGGGGAAGAACGGGATAGAAAAAGAAGGCCGTTTACCTGGACGGACCAGGGCTGTTGATTGAATTAGTCAGAGTGGAGCAAAATGCTAGTATCGATTTACCTGTTTATACCTGGCTACCCGAGAATTGTGACCGGAAAAGACTAGGTAACCTAACCTTTGTATATTCTATGGCATATCTAAGCATACAATAGAGACAGTCAGACAGAAAAGCAACTTTATTTTATACTAGCTGCCCTGCGGCTTCGCCCGCGTTTAACCCCTATTTTACCCCTTTAGCGGGTGAATTTCGAAAAATCCCTTCTTAGCGGGCGCCTACGTCATAAATGTAACCTAAATGCAAATTTCCTTGCATTTGCTTCAGCGGTTTCGGCTCTGCGTTGTTCGTTCAGTCAGGACATGTTCTTTTATATATATAGACTATGTAGTATCAAACCGGTAAATATTTAACAATGTTTCCAACCATATACAATATGATGTATTTATTAACATTTATTTTATTAAATTTAAAATGAGTTTCATCAAATAAACACCTTGGTGAAGGTCTCGGTATATCGGGATCCTATACTATAATACAAGCTCTAGCAGTGTTGCCAGATTCTTTTTGCAAGGATTTTGAAATTATTAGACTGATAAAAGCGGGATTCTTTCGTCGAAAGCGGCTTTCGAGCATTCGGAAAGCGGGACATAACGAAACAGTGGACTAGGATGATGATGACGCATCCAATAACTTCCTTAAAGGGATGCTCGATGAACATCAATGTTCGATAATCATCGATGTTGAAAGCAAAAACATCGATGTTTTAATATCGATGTTACCATACGAAAAATGTCGCAACATCGATGTGAACTTAAGGCCTCATCTCACGCACGACACGCACGTGAAAACAAATTATGTCTTCTATGAACGCATCCACAAATCGACAATTTCAATTACATATGTATCTACATTAGTTTTACTTATTCAAGTATTAATGTAAAAATTATCGATGGATCCAGCATCGATGATCGGTTTTCGATAAATATCGAACATCGATGTTGCTCTTTCGATTATGACATCGATGTTTTTTGAATATCGATCATCCCTATTTCCTTTCCAGATGGAGGTCAATCCCGCTTTACGACCGGGAACGCATAACGGCTAACTCCAAGGGGATCTGGATGCTGTATACAGACTTCCAGAAGGAGTTCAACAGGCTGGAGATAGTCCACCTGGACGTGGAGACCAGCCGGGCGGAGCCGTCCTTGGCCGAGAAGAACAAATGGCAGATGAAGAAACTCCAGGGGGGCTGGAGGAGGGGCGTCTCCGCTGGCGGATGCAGGAACTACGTCCGTAAGTATAGGCTTGGTGTCCGCGACAGGTTGAGATGGCAGTTCCTCAGTGTACCTCTTCAAACGAGGCGCTGGCAACCGACTGGTGGCGGTATACTCATCACAATTGAAGGCGTAGCTAAATACTAAAGACCGGTGACGGGCAGCAGCGTCACCGGAGTAAGAAGCTACGCCCTGCGATCGCCAACCCGCCTGGCTGAGTGGCGAACAACTGGAGAGGCCTATGTCCAGCAGTGGACTGTAATAGGCTGATGATGATGATGATACCTCTTCAAGGGTCACGCTTGAAGAGGCGTCTAGTCGAAATGGGTCCCCTACGTAGCTTCGAACGCCGTTGTTTCGAAGTTCATTGTTTCGAATTTTTTTCCACTGCTTCATTCGTTCGAAAGCTTATGGATTCGAATGACGTAGGCGCGAAAGACGCTGATTCGAAAAACATCTTCACTGCCTCATGTCGAATGCTTGTGACTTTGATATAGTACTTTATAAGGCCTAATGTATGTAAGAAAAAATCTAGTAATTAAAAAAAAATGTTTTTAGCTATAAATTTCTCACTTTGACGCTCTACGCTACGCTATATCAAAATAGCTGAAGTATACGTGTATGCGTTTGGTCTCAACAAAGTCAAACGAGAACCAAGTAAGCCGTCAGAGACACGATCCGACACGTTTTGACACGTTTACGCACGATTGACGAGACGCGTTTGCACGCAGTTGTAGTGCTCAGTGTTGCCAATGAAATGGATTTTCCTTTAACACAGTTGTTTTAGGGGCAGCGCAGACGACAGACTATCCGTGACGCACTTTTTATTCTGTGATGCAATTATATGCAGTAACGCACACGACGCGCAAAAATCTGTCGCGGGTATTTCACAGACTCAACGCACATCTTCGATCATTCTGTCGGCGGAGCTGTAGGGACCTAGATGCTCTTTTTAAATGTCTCAGACGCAGACTATCGCACAAAAAATCTGTCGTCTGCCCCTTAGAATCACCCTACAGTGGCGAAATATTGCTTTATCTACCGAAAATGAATACGTTACATTGTAAGCAGTTGCTACGGTTCATAATCTTTCGATTCGACAATACAATCTCGCAAGATGGATTATAATCTAACGGTATTTACAATTTTACGGTGACACATACCTACATAGGGACAGACACTAAAAGCGACTTTGTTTTATACAGTAGAATTATATATAGCAGAATTACGGCCGTATTCACAAACGTTACTATGCGTCGCGGGAACGCACAGATACCCAAAAACGTATAGGATTTTGGGCACTGTGCGTCCGCGCGTCGCATAGTACCGTTTGTGAATACGGCTGTCAGAATCCTATGCTATATGTAGTTTGAATTTGATGAAAGGCGAGTATTAACTCATGGCAACACTGACAAAGCTGCGAGAACTCAAATGGTGAATCAAATCGGGCTACTAGGTAGAAATGTTAGGCTGCGCTCACATTGGGGGACTGTACCTATAGATGACGGCATAAAAAATACTGTCTTATTTTTACTTCTCACCGTGTTCGTATTGATATTATAAATGCGGAAGCTTGAATTAATGACGGATCCATTTTGTTGTTATTTTCACGCGAAAACATTATATGCTACCTTTTTTGTGTACCTACGAGAGAAAATGAATTTGCATCTTTGTCATTCGGAGGAAAAGAGGAATTTGTGGGACTTACGCCACTCTCGTCTGCCCAGTGTGGCGATTATGGGTATACCCTTCCGATGTTTGCCCTAAATGGGGAACAACTGGAGAGGCCTATGTCCAGCAGAGCTGTTTGTGATTGATGACATTACCGAGTAGATATTAGAAGATTTCCTCAACGACGACATCTCCTGGACTGCTGCTTCGTAGTAAACTTTGCTTTGTATATACTTACTCAACTTTTATTTTGCATTGTTTAACTTTAAAATATTTAAAAATGTTGTAATACCAAAACATGTAACAATTGGCGATTTAAAAAGAGTAACTTGCCGTTTCTTCTCGGTAGAAATCTACTTTCCGAACAGTAGCTTCTTTTAAATTGCTTTTATTCACATTCTTACATTACTTTTTACATTTTTACATTATTTTTTACTTGACGATTCATAAGTGCTTATTTTAAGTCTATGTGAACAAAGGTATTTTGATTTGATTTGATTCGATATGGTTACCGTCATGTCATCATCATCAGCTATCTTAGAACACTGCTGGATATAGGCTGCTCCAGTTGTTTGTCACTTTGGGCAAACATCTTGAGGCTTTACCACGCTGGGCAGACGGTTGGGTATCGCAAGGCGTATCTTCTCGCTCCGGTGACGCTGCTGCCCGCCATCGGCCTGTGCTATTTCGCTACGCCTTTAGTTGTGATGGTTATAAGTATAGATGGATATAAGTCAGTTGCAAGAGCCTCATTTGCCTTCAGGATGCACCGTGGTGTAAGTAGGTACCTAACCGTAATGTGGATGCAGCCTAAATTGCCCCTTCTGGTCAGTGGTCAGATATCACACCGTCAAAGGATTCGCCGTGCGGGATGTAATAAGGAGATTGAGGGGACTGTGCGATTAGATACGTAACGGGTTGTGTCTTCCTATTAACGCGGTTGTGTGCTTCGAAGTTAATATGACGGATCGCCATATTATATAGGCAGGTACGAGTATTAAGCGTCAAAGCAGCCTTAGTATACGGGATCCCGGACAAAATCTGCGAAACCTTTGACGGAGGTTCCGGTTTTTAGTGGGTGTATTCCCGACTATTCCCTGCCTTCCTTCTATTTACTACTGCTACTACAAAGTTGACATATTCTCTTTTACGGCTGCTTCACAGTAAACACTTCTTTGTATAGCTTTTAATCTTACTTTGTTTTTTCAAACGATAAACGCAATATTGGCCCTACGCTATGGAAAATGTGGTACAATATAAATTAAAGCCGCTCAAACTTTTGTTCTATCATCTTCATTATTTAGCCTAATAAACCTATCTTCTATATATATAAAAGGAGAAACTGACTGACTGACTGACATATCAACGCACAGCCCAAACGGCTAAACGTAGGCACTTGAAATTTGGAAGGGACGTAGCTTAGGTACCGTAGGGGTGCACTAAGAAAGGAATTCCCGAAATTCCCACGGGAACGGGAATTAGCGGGAAAATCCTTTTGTATGAAAAATCTAAACCGCTTAAGTTAGACGCTTGAAATTTGGCATGCAGGTACCTTAGTAAATATAAAGTTTAGTTATGGCTGTATTTTGAGAAATTCCCACGGGAACGGGAGTTAGCGGGAAAAAACTTTTGTATGTATAAATTTAAACACGCGGACGAAGTCGCGGGCAAAAGCTAGTCTTTTATAGATACCTATTGCACAATTCGAAATAGAGTAGATCATCTAAGAGCCGCCTTAGGCTTAATATTGAAGATTGCGCACCCCTATTTTTAATATTCTAGCCTAAAAACGGCCAAGTGATTTAGTATATTACTTACGTATCGACGCCTCAGCGACTTGGGAAGTTCTCTCGATTTCCACCAAGCGTATAACCTTGCTGTGCTACAAACAAACACAATATCCCTCCCCAATGAGTGACCACCGCCCCCTTTTACGCCACTGATAGTAAAATCTTTCACCCCCAGAGTTCTTCCACATGAACCCACAAATACAGCTGATCCTGAACGAGGACACCGTGATCATCTCGCTGAACCAGCACAGCATCATGGAGCCGAAAGTCATCGGCTTCAGCGTCTACAAGATGCCCAAGGTGCTCACGGAGCCGGCGTCGCCGGCCTTCTTCAAGAGGATAAAGAGCACAATCAACTCCCAGTACACGAATAGTCGACAAGTCAGTCACAGGTATGTTTTTGGTTTATTGGTGTCACCGGAAAATAGCAAGAATCGGAAGTTGATCAATTTCCTAGGTAGTTGATTAACTTCCGGAAAATAATAAACGGCAGTTGAAATGTATTATTTAACGTATGTATTTTAGTAAATTGATCATTTTACGGAGTCTTTCCGTAAAATCATCCGACGAAGGTGAGGTGAACGTTGATTGGTTCAATAATTCACGTGGCGTTATCCCGGCAACCAATCAGGGAACAGTGTATTAAGTTACGGGTAATAGTGCACCGTTAAATCGTACAATGAGCAACGATTGGCCCATTTGAGGACGATTTTACTTGTGTCAAAATCATAAATTATTAAATGACTGTCAGGCTACCGTAAGTTGATCAACTGACTGAAATCCATTGCGGTAAATAATACATTTCAACTCCCGTTTGTTATATTCCGTAAGTTAATCAACTACCTAGGAGATTGATCAACTTACGATTCTTGCTATTTTCCGGTGACATTGGCAAAGCGATTCTTCGCTCGAAATGAGCCGGTGAAGCAACTCCACACTCTATAGAATACCGCAGCCAAATGACCTCCGGGTCGTGTTTCTGCTGGTGAGTAGGGTTTCCGGAGCTCGTGGGGGTTAGAGTTGGGCCGGCATGGCGGCGGCAACTGACAAGTAACTGACCAGCTACTTGCCCGTTGTCATAGCGTCTTGGGCTTTTCTTTCGCTTTCCATCAGGCGTAGGGAAACCATTGTCGCGCTACTATGAACAAAAAATACGCCTCTTCATTTGTTTTGTTCTTTTCTTCTTCTTCATTAGTTCTATCCTAGGTCTCCTATGCCTAGGTCTCCTTTAGCAAACTTCATCATTAGCACCCTGTGACATTCCATTGAGGGACGTAAGCCTCTCCCAAGACGTGCCAGATCAGAGTTGACGCCAACCGCACTGCAGGTTGTCGCTGCATCTAACAGAGAGACCACACTGCGCTTCATCATCATCATCATCAGCCTTCATGACTCCACTGCTGGACATAGGTCGGTTCCAATGTTCGCCACTACGCTCAACATGCGGTATCCATTTCAGAACTCCATCTATCATCAGTTCTGCAGTAGACGTGGCGAGCCCATTGCCAGTTCTGCTTGCTTATTCAAGCAGCTACGAGTATGTCGGTTACCTTTGTTCTCTGTTGAACTTCGTATAAAAATTCTACCCTTCAAAGAAACTTCAAACAAGAAACGAAGCTAAAGGTTTAACAAAACATTGCAGATGCCAACTGGAATCAGGGGCATACCTGGTGCTCCCAACGACTTTCGAACCCCGAGAGGAGGCTAACTTCTCCCTACGGGTGTTCTCCAAGAAACCGTTTAAAATGAAGGTCCTGGATTACACTCCGCAAATGCTGAAGTGCGCTATAATCAAGGCGCCTCGAGGCGTGGAGACCAGCAGCTTCTATCAGTACGAAGCTGTGTTTATGCAGCTAGCTGATGAGCACAAGACCATAAATGCCTTCGAACTTCAGGAGTTGTTGGACGCCTGCCTGCCCAACGACTACATCAAGAGCTGCGCGTCTATAGACACGTGTAGACAAATCGCGTTGTCTATGGATGTATCCTTTTTAATGTTGCAAGCTTAAATTCGATGTTGTGGCGCGTGGCTGAAAACGGAACTAACGCGGGTCGTCATACAAAATGTCACTTTTGACGTCGATTTTTGACATTTTTGTTTCACACCAACGCCCTCACGTTAATGTCACCCACGTGCCAAAACATACTTGTTGGTCTGTGTTTCTTTTTTTGGATACTGTAGTTCACGTCCTGAAGTGAACTTCGGAATTTAACAACAAAATATTACTTTAGTTAGTGCAATACACTGAAAAAGAATAGCATTTCATAGGCGTAAGCTATCAACAAAAAAGCTATAGGCTATTATAGGGAGCTATTATAGGGGGCTATTCTGTCTGAGTGGGGTCCGGATGCCCGGGGGTTCTACATGTATACCCCAACTGCCCTGTGTATGTATGTGCAGTACCCTCCGTACTAGTAGTTACAGTAATTATTATACTATTCCAACGAAACAGGCGTAAGCGTAAAAATCTAGCCTATTGCAATCCACTGCTGGACATAGGCCTCTCCAGTTGTTCGCCACTTAGGGCCTAAGTAGAACCTTCCGCTCCCCCAACAGTCCGGTGATGATGACAAGGCCGCCCTGGCCATCATCCAGTTAGTTTGAACGCGTTGTTTTCCTCAACTCGACGTCTGAACGTCTATTTTGCGTGGGGTATCCCCTCCATAGTGGCTAGGCCATCATCCTAGTCATTTAGAAAAAAAAACACCAAACATCCAGAAGATATACCCATAATCGCCACTGGGGGCAGGCGTAGCTTCTCTCTTGGGGGTTTGACTTGCAGCGTAAAGATGATAGGCCGCACCCTTACATCCCAAATGTGTAAAGTTCCCAAGCTAGCATTTCAATAAACCGTCCTCAACAACCGAAACAGCATTTCAACCCCGGTCGCCTGGACCTGGTCGACTTCATAGACCTGATGTGCAGCCTCAAGCACTGGCAGATGGTGTTCAAGGCGCACGCGAGGGAGAAGATGGGCGTGCTCCGGGCGGAGAGCTTGCGCGACGCGCTGCTCGAGGTCGGCTTCGTGGTCCCCGAGGAGGCTATGAGGCTGCTCGTGCTGAGGTACATGAGGAAGGACGGGATGCTGCGCTTCGGGGACTTCGTGTCCGCCGTCATGCATCTGCATAGAGTGTTCCGTGAGTACCTTTTGCGTAGAATAGACTTTTTTTTTAGTAGCTCGGCTCGGCTTCCCTACACCTTATGCCGCGGCCACACATTGGATTCAACTTTGCGTCCAATCACTGTCCAATGCCCAATACTAACGCGCTCAATGTCTTCATTGTGTCAAAGGACCGATACACACATTGGTGCATTGGGCGCAAAACGTTACGTTGGTGCAAATATCTCCAATGTGTGACGTGGCATAACGTTCTCAATGTCTTCATTGTGTCAAAAGACCGATACACACATTGGTGCATTGGGCGCAAATCTTTTTTTTTGGTGCAAATATCTCCAACGTGTGGCCGCGGCGTTAGTGTTGGGCATTGGACAGTGATTGGACGCAAAGTTGAATCCAACTTAATAGACAAACCTTATTATGAGATCAAGTGGTTGGAGTGATTTATTTCGCGCATTTTTTAAATAATGTACATAAATAACATAGGTAGTATAAATTTTTCTTTCTTTTATTTCAGACATCTTCTACTTTAATGAGACGCCTGGCTCAGAGACGAACAAACTGAGTTTATCTGATGTACGTATTCACTTCTATACCAAATAATCAATTTTCACTGCTCATAGTTGGCTCAATTAGTTTATTTTTATTTTATGTATTCCATCATCATCAGCCTTTTGCACTCCACTGCGGACATAGGCCTCTCCAGTTGTTCACCACTTAGGGCAAACATCTGCGGGATTCCCATAATTGCCACGCGGGGCAGGCGGGTTGGCGATCGCAGGGCGTAGCGTCTCGCTCCAGTGACGCTGCTGCCCGTCATCTGTGGTATTTAGCTACACCTTCAATTGTGATGGTTATACCGCCACCAGTCGGTATAACCGTCATAAGTTTATCCGTTTAAATATGTATTGTGTTTATGTATTCCATATCCATAATTAAACGGTTAAGTTTTTAAATAATATTAACATGTTTTTGTTTCAGTGGCTGAGTTGCGCGCTTATGTGTTAACAGAACAATCGTGTTGTGGCCAGTGACACAGTGACGTAACAAACTCTAAAGTATCGTAATTAGTGTTTTCCAACCCGATGAGACATAAAGAAAAATAAAGTGTTCTATATTCGAATCTCGCGGGCATTTCTCGGAAATGCAACATGGCGACTTTGAAGAGAATATCTTACTACGGTAAAACGGAAAATAGTCGTTAGGTAATTTTAAATAGATGAAACATTAATTGGCGTTGTTTAAGCGGATTAAAGAAACAAGCTATAATGATCTGGCGCTCATAGTCCTAGCGTGGGTAGGACAAGACACTTGTATTGCGTACATGTTGGATAGTCAGATAATATAAGTGCTCTATGGATCTGCAGGGCTGTTTACAAACGCGTTCGAAAAGATTCTCGTTCTGTGATTCGATCGAATCAGCAAAGCTTCCGCCAGCTAAAATTCATTCAAATTTGACAGTTCTCGTCGAAAACTGTTCCGACAGCCATAACCGATAGTAATTTATACGCTGTCGTACAAACGACCGCTCGAGCAGTCGCGACCGCTTCTATAGTCCACCGCGCGGTCGCGGCTTTAAGCAGTCGGTTCTCAACTGTAAGGCCGCTCCAAGGACTCTCAGAATAGCTTTCGACGTCAAAGAATGAAGTTTCCTAGAATATTTCCGATGGAGATTATTCCGAACGCATTTGTGAATGGACGCTGAATAAAGGACGAAACATAAACTAGACTTAACTAAACTGTTGATACGCTCATAATACTTACTTCTATTAGGTATAACATGTAATGGTCCATTATAGGCATTATAGCTCAAAAGAAACTCAGTTATTATATTGTTAAAACGTACGTAGATATATTATCAAGTAGGTAGTATTTCTGAATACATTTACATACTATTTTTAACTGACTTTTGAAACGGATCTTAAGAAATTAGACTTTAGAATTGTCAACTTGGATAAAAGATTAAAGTGATCAACGCATTATTTTAATAACGGTACATTATGTACCTAGGTATGTTACACATGAAACGAATACTCATTGCATTTAATATTAATTAGTTAATAAACAAATAGTGTTTGAGATCTCGCTTACGAAAAGTACATTACGTATTTCTTTTACCTTTTTTTGTAAATAATTACTTATATTGACTATGGTTTTCTAAGATAGGTACTTCCCCATCCACCATAAATAAACACTCTTTGATTTGACAAAAACACTCTTAGCAATAGATATATTGTTCAATTTAATTGACATCGCCTTTGTTACGGACCTGGAAATCAGAAATGTTGACATTTTGAATTTTGTTTTTTTTTATAAACAATATGTTGTTTAAACATAGTTCGTCTATTACAGCACTATATAAAAGTTAGCGGCTCTATTTGACTGGTAGATGAATTAGTTCTAATTAAATTGTATAGGTACGTCCATGACAGACTTTTCATCCCAATAAAAAATAGTTTACCAAAAACAGCCAGTTACAAAAAAGGTTGCTAAACTTAAAAAAGGTTGCAAAACCCGCCATAGCGAGACTAACATAGACCATTTTAAGTGTGAGTTGCGTCGTGTGGCAGACGACGCGATACCGCGCCGACGTCGCAATAATCGAATGATGGAGCGCGGATAGCCCAAAGGGATGTCCGTCCAGACTAAGGGACCATTTCGTAACTCGAAAAAACGTAAAATCTATCAATCAATCCACATTTGCTAACTTTTTTTACAAAATACGAGTAAAGCACTTACCTACGACTTAATAGTTACGCTTTGGGTATCGCAAATTTTTGAGGACAGCTTGTCCTTAATAAATTAAAAACAAATATTTCAAACTAATAAATTAAAATTATAATTCTACGAACTGTCCGCGAAAGGCCCGCGTGCTTTTTGGATAATATTACCTACCAGAAGCAGACAGACGGGCAGAAATATATTTATTGGAACCAACACGAATAGACTTGTTGTCGTAAAAAATATATGTAATTAGGTATGTACTAATACCTAATTAAGGAATCTTCAGTTCACCCGCGGTTATGTCAAAAGCACCGTATACTGAGCCACCGATATTGCTAATTTTACTTAATATATTATTATTTGTATACCTTGTCTTGACATAGATATTGGTCAACATTGGAACAAAATAACTGGTTTATATTCCAGAGTACTATGTATCTTGATAACTTTATATCTAGAACAGTTTATCAATACGACTTTTGGTTATGTAAATAGTAAGCTGACTGTTGGAATACGTTTAGTACAGTGTGTATTTCTTAACTTCTTTTTGTAAAATTAAGAACCATCTTTAATCATTAAATATGTTTTCTAATTGTATTGAGTGTTTATTTCACATCTAACCTCTTTATTTATAACTAGCTGTGCTCGCGACTTCGTCCGCCTGGAATAGTTATTTTTCCCCGTTTTTTTTTTTTTACATTTTCCATTATTTCTTCGCTCCTAATAGTTGAAACGTGATGTTATATAGCCTAAAGCCTTCCTCGATAAATGGTCTATTCAACACAAAAATAATTTTTCAATTCGGACCAGTAGTTCCTGAGATTAGCGCGTTCAAACAAACAAACTCTTCAGCTTTATAATATTAGTTAAGATTAAGATAATATTCCTCATAATGACAGTCTCTATGATCTAGTGGTGTCAAGTGACCGAAAAGGCCGGGGCTCGAATTCCGAAAAATTGCTATACCTACTCCAAGGTGACGACCCCAGCGGGGCAGAATACACATAAATATAAATCTGTGTATAATATAATCTGCCCTACTAAAATAATCTCAGTGGGGCAGATTACACAAACCATTTAAGGCGGTCCACTTTGCCCCAAACTTTTGCACTTTTTTTTTCTTTTCTAAGAGAGGTAGGGCATAGCGAATCTTCGCTCGAATTGAGCTGCCCGTCCGGGGAAAGACCTCCACCCTATAGAATACCGCAGCCAAATGACCTCCGGGTCATGTTCCTGTCGGTGAGTAGGGTTTCCGGAGCTTGTGGGGGGATGGGGTTGGGCCAACATGGCGATGGCAACTGACAGGTGACTGACCAGTTACTTGCCCGTTGTCACAGCGACTTGGGCTTCTCTTTCGCTTTCCATCAGACGTAGGGAAGCCATTATGTCGAGCTACAATAAAAAAAAACTGGTGGTCTTCGCCTTAGTGGGGCAAAGTAGACTATTCTCATTTGAAAGGATTTGAAGCAGTCACCACGCGTAGCAAGTGGGTTGGTGACCGCAGTAGGTGTTATTTAGTCAGAGAAACGCTAATATTCCCTTAATCGTCTTCTACAACGCCCACAGGATGAGATGGATTGGTCCTATTCTAAAATGACAATCACACTTCTTTAGAGTTTTTATTTCATTCATACTATAATAATGTTATGTTTCACTTATTACACTAAACTTAAGAACCATTACAAAGACAATGATCTTACTTAAATCTATATAAAAACAACATCACAGACTTAAAAAGTAAGTTTATATAAATAAATCTATTATGTACTAACATTTAAAAGGCCTTTTGTAAAAAAAAAACAATGGCAACTTTATAAAAACCAATGAAGTTAATGTCCTATAATTTTGCTGATTAAAATTAATATTAATTATGTTCTTAATTGCATATTTATATTATGTCTTTCTCAACAGTTCAGTTCAATATTGTACATTTATTATGTGCTTAGTTCATTTTTGTAAAGATTTTATAAAACATGCAATTGGTTTATTTAATAATGTACAAATAAATAAAATATTTCCACAATAATTTTCAATAAACCTCATGATGCAGCAGAGAAAACAATAGAAACAAATTCTTTTAAAACAATTGTATAAAATAAGCATGTTTCTTTCTCAGCCAAAACATCTATTCTAAAATGATGTGCATTTCATAGGTCTATCTTTGTGTAGAATTAATACAGATTGAAAGCCAAAAAGCTCTGTATTTGAGTAACAATACATAACAGCCATCAATTAGTATATGCTGAGAGCTTTCCCAAATGGTGGTGACAAAACCCCTTTGGCTATCTTCAGTCATTATGGAAAAAAAAATGTTTTCACAAGGACCAATTGCCTTAAGAATGTTGATACTAATACATAATACTCTTATTTATTCCCTTCAGATGTACCATCGTTTTTTTCTTCTTCCGTAGCAGCTTTGTGGAGCTCGTAAAGTTGTACAATCTGGTCGTCCGTCATGTGGTCGAGGAGCTGTGGGTCCATGTACTTGCCGACGGTCTTTCTCTTCGCTTGCTGAAGTGGCTTCATCTGTTGTGCTAAGCTTATCGCGTAATCCTGCAAAATTGACAAGAACAATTTTGTTATCATTTCACTATATTCATATTGCGTGAAGAATTTATGTAAACTATTAAAGTTGCAATGTAGTCTTGGTGCACATGGCATTGTACTGCATATTTATTTTCAGGTTGAATCTTACCGAAAAAATAGTGGCGCAAGTTAATACATTGAGCATAAGGGGCAGTGCAGACGACAGACTATCTGTCATACACTTTTTTGCAATTATATGCAGTAACGTACACGACTTAACGTACATGTATTTTCAATAATTCATAGAACACTTACAGTCCATTCGTTGAGAAATATTCGCGCCTCCTCTGGATTACAACTCTTATGTCGTTTGAACTCTTCCCGTGCATAATTGTCGCCCATGATACGTAATTCTGCAGGCAGAGCCCTGTGCACTCGGAATATGAGTTTATATAAACGGCGAACGCGTAAAATATGATCGGGCGACGACATTTTAGTAAATTAGTCTGAAAAACAAAACAATTACGAGATACTTAAAATATTCCTATAACATAAAAGTTACGTCTATAAAACAAAACTATTTAGTAGAACAATATTTAGTCAGTATTACCAAGATTTCCTAATTTAAACTACAATTTTAGTTCATAAATTAAAAATGAGATACGATTACGAAACAAACCATCATAACCTATAAAACATTGAAATTACTACCCACCTCATTTAATCTTTACGGGTGTGTTAATAATAACATTTTATATTTAGTGAAATCCTTGTAACTACTGTTTAATTCATTTCATTTGATTAATTTATTAAAATAATACGGACTGTTGAGGTTATAGCAAAATGTCAACAACAGAATTTTTTTTAAACCAGACAGAAGCAAGACAAATTAAAATATACAGTCAACCCAATTTCAAATGATTATTCGTATCTCATTTCATACCAATAAAATGTGTGAAATAATAAATAAGTAGAATTTTATTGTGTAGTATTTGTGGAATATATTTCAGGATTGGCCAACTTAGGATGAACGTAGCCATGGTCCTTTCACATAAAGCAGTGTGGAGTGTTGGAATGTGTTGGACACTCTCATTCATTCAAAGAATGCGACAACTCAAATTAGCTGACCATCAATTAGGCTGGTATGGTTGGTTAAGGAATGGCGCGCGTTGTGAGCGTCGCTATATATCTAGACAAGACAGTTGACTAAAAAAACGACTTAGGATTGAACTTAAACCAACTAAGAATTAAATAATGTCAAGTATTGTAGTTTATTTTATATTATTTAAATCTAATTTTATTTACAAGGGTCGTTGCCAAGGGTTATCTAAATATCGTCATGCATAAACTCGTGAGCGAGGCATTGGTTCACGGAGGCCCGTTTGCTGTGGTCCAGCATCAGCATCAATTCTAGAAGGTCCTTGAGCTGAGATATCTTATAAATTTCGACGGGGGTTAACCGGTAACGCGGAGGTGCCAATTCTGCTTGAAGATCACGAGTGGGCAGTATATTCGACATTATTAATGTTACTTCCTGAAAAATAAAAAGCTATAATATATTTATTCTTCAAATGACAGAAAAAAAATATGAATAGAACTGTCCTCTATTAAAGGATAGATTCGTATTTTTTTTTATTACTATCATGGCATAAATGGCTGTCTTAGGCCTTAATGGAAAGCGGAAAAGAAGCCCAAGTCACTGCAGCAACGGGCAAGTAACCAGCCAGTTACCTGACAATTGCCACCGTCATGCCGACCCGTATTTATGATTATTTAAATATCTCTATAACGCTGAGTAAAGCATTTGCACAGAATTAGGCTGAGCGAAGGTAACAACTGAAATATAGCTGAGACTAGCTGTCTGATTCTCTGGAAGTGCACCCTTACCGTAGATCCAACTCACCCGTTCCATCCTATCCAGCTTGCGATATACGAAGTTCCAATTAGCATCGAAATGCAGATCTTTAAAAATGCCCTTCTTCACCACATTTATCGGTATATTTCCCTTCAAATCCATAAAGAATTTAAGCATTTCATTGTTAGATTCGCCAGTGAACATTATCTTTCCAGTTGACAGTTCGTATATCGTGCAGGCAGTGGACCACATGTCGATGCCGTAGTCGTAGGGGACGCCCAGGATGATCTCTGGAGCGCGGTAGAACCGGGAGACGCGGTAGGGGGTTATCTCGCTGTCCGAGATGTTGGAAGCAGCGCCGAAGTCGCATAACTTAAGCATTAGCTTGTTCTCGGTGACCAGGATGTTGTCCGGCTTTATGTCTGGAACAGAAGAGTTTGAAAAAATATGCACCAAAGCTTGATAGAACTATTAAATTAGGAGAGGAGCGAATCCGGGGAAGGAACTCCACCCTACAGGGGTTCGTCTCCCGATATTCTGACAGTTCCCATTGGTAATTCGTTGAGAGCATTGACAGGCAAGCGAAAGTTTTGACAATTATTCAGAATTAGTAAGTAATTGAACTTAGGAACCCGTATCGTCTCCGATTACTTATTATGAATCTGACCGGTCAAAAGGAAGCCTTAAGCCATCCAACGCCAGACATAGGTCTCTCCCAGGTAAGTAAGTAAATAGTAAATACTCTCGACACCACCTTTATGGCGCATAACGAAGGGGCCGGGGTTTTTAGTGGGTATTTGCTGCCTCACTTCCATCTTCGAGGCGGAGTGAGTCCCACATACCCCGCTGCTCCCCCGAGCAGCGGGAATGCCTAAACGCATTTTTCCCGGTAACACAAAAAAAAGGTAAGCAGGTAAATACTGCTGCTCATTTCCTGACATTTCCTCAGTCGTCTCTAACGACACCCACAGGATGAGATGGGCTGGTTCTCTCCATCCACACAGGCGTTTAATTAATATAATTAACTATTGCTATTTTGCAAGTTAGCCACAAACAACGACGCCTCACCGGCATGTATTATACCAGATTTCTTGAGTAGCTTCAGAGCGAGCAAAATCTGCTGCGAGTATGACCGGACGGCGTTGATGTGTATGCCGCAATGCTTGCCATATTTCTTGAGAACCTGAAAATTAGGCAGGCACGCAAAATGTTTCTTTTTTTGGAAAGAGCTTACCTACTTGAATATAAGTTTTATAGGATTGTCCTTCCAATATTATTACAACAAGAATATGTTGGCCATATTCTCATCACTTAATAATGGAGGAGTGAGGGAGAATGGAGAATAAAGGATGTCATCATCATCATCAGTCTATTGCCACGCCACTTAGGGCAAACATCTGGAGGATATACCCATAATCGCCACGCTGGGCAGGCTTGGCGTTGCTTGGCTTGGCTTGCAGGGTTGGCGATCGCAGGGCGTAGCTTCTCTCCGCTCCGGTGACGCTGCTGCCAGTCATCGGTCTGTGGTATTTAGCTACGCCTTCAATAGTGATGGTTATACCACCGGCCACCAGTCGGTTGCCAGCGCCTCGTTTGTTATTCGGCAGGATGCACCACGGGCAGGTGAGGTTGGCTTGGAGCGAAAAGATGATGGGTCGCTCCCTTACATCCCTATGTTCGCCACCTTGATCGGTTATGGGCCTCTCGCATCCAGCACTTGCCAGCCGTCCTACGCAAATCGTCACTCCATTTCGATCGTGGGCTAATAGCACAATCCCACTTTGTTCTTGCCATCGACACGACAAGAAGAAGAAACACAATCCCATTGATCATCTTTCGCCTTCAAACATCCACTGCTGGACATAAGCCTCCCCCAATGACAAATTGTCACTTGGGGTGGATTTGCCTAAGTCACCACGCTTGGCAGGCGGGGTGGTAAACTGAGTAGGTTTTATTTGTACCCAGGTAAACGCTGCTGTCCGTTTTCTGATATTCCCTTAGGGGCTGCTCAGACGACAGACTATCCGTGACGCAATTTTTAGTCTGTGATGCAATTCTAAGCAGTAACGCACACGACGCGCAAAAACTGTCGCGGATATTTCACAGACTCAACGCACATCTTCGATCATTCTGTCGGCAGAGCTGTAGGGATCTAGATGCTCTTTTTAAATGTCTCAGACGCAGACTCTATCGCACAAAAAGTCTGTCGACTGCGTAGCCCCTTAGTCGTATTCTACGACACCCACAGGATGAGATGGGGTGGTCATATATCTATAAATCCAGATACCACAAGGAAATTCCCATAACCCTTTTCTTAGAATTTCCTTAGAAAGAAAGCTCCACAAAATCTACCAACCTCTCTCAAGTTCATGGAGAGCGGCTCGAGCACCATACAGAGGTGCCGCTTGTGGAAGAAGTGGCGGAAGAGCCGCAGGCAGTGGAACTTGTCCTCGGCGTCCGCGTCGTTCAGCCGCTTCAGGATCTCCAGCTCGCGGAGACCGGTCTTGTACCTGAGGTAAGGGAGCAATGAACCCCAATACAGCCCATGCATTTCCAGGGTCTATCATCAGTGCTTTGTATTCTCTATACCTCCTGTGCGTTGCGGAAAAGAATAGAAATCATCGCTAGATTTCTTCCCGTGGCTATGCTATGAATCGATAAGGGGCTTCTTGAGATTTTCGCTACTTTGGGCGAACATTTAGAGAATTTACCCAGAATCGCCATGCTGGGCAGATGGGTTGGCAATCGCAGGCGTATCTCCTCGCTCCGGTGACGCTGCTGCCTGTCATCGGTCTACGGTATTTAGCTACGCCTTCAATTATGATGGTTATACCTCCACGGCCTCCACCACTCCGTTGCCAGAGCCTCGTTTGTTATTCAGCAGGATGCACCACGGGCAGGTGAGCGTGGCTTGGAGCGAAAAGATGACGGGTCGCTCCCTTACATCTCGGCAGAGATAAGATTGCCAAACTTTTATGTACGCGAAAAGCTGTGTCTACACGTTCAGTTAATCCTCACTATATCTGTTACCTTAGTTTTTGTATGACACATACGTGATTTCATTGTTCCTGATGATCTTGATAGCAACTTCCGCGTTCCCGAGGGAGAGGTCGTGCGCGCGAACCACGTTGGAGAAGACACCCTGGCCCGTGTACTCGTACACGCCATACCGCTCGTCCAGAGTCTCCCCGATGCGTATTCTGGACAAAAACCCAGAATAAACGCCTGAAGCAATCTTGCCAAAGCTAGAATAACAATCTTAACAAATCCTGAAACACAAACGTCCAGACTGGACTAAGGCCTCTCCAGTTGTGCGCCACTATAGTCAAACATCTTGAGGATTTGCCCACAATCGCGACGCTGGGGTTGGCGAGCGCAGAGCGTAGCTCCTCGCTCCGGTGACGCTGCCCATCATCGGCTTGTGGTATGTGGCCTTCGATCATGATGGTCATACCGCCACCAGTCGCTTACCGGAGCCTGGGAGGCCGGTGAGAGTGGCTTCGAGCAAAAAGATGATAGCATGAATGAAGGAAGATTATGACGACAGTAAGTACACACAGGTACCTGTAATATCCATCCGCGTCGTCCCAATCCTCTGTTAACGACAGATTATCCTGAGCGTGTCCGCTTTTTGGTTTTCCTGCAGTAGGCAGCTAAAAGTCAATACACATTATTTTTAAACACATTCAGCATTTTCATTTCTAATTTATAACACTTTCAGCATGACAGAAAAACCCAGTCACAATTTTTGGTTCGACCAGGAATTCTGAACGGGACCTCTTGGTGCTTTTGCTGCCTTAGATCTCGTCTTGCTGCCTCTTTGGCAGTCAAAGTCGAGTAGATAGCTATAGTAGATAGGTATGATGATGATGATGGCTAGTAGATCTATCTATCTAACCGGATGGTCTGGGCGACGGCGATCACTTCACATCCGTCACGTTTGTCGATCATGTGCCCGCATGTGACTGAAGCCTATCTATTTAGACAATAGACAACATTATTATAAGATTAGGTATAGCATTAAAGTAAACCACTTACATCAATGCTGAAATCATCCTGATGATCCTGGCACAAGCCCCAAAAGCTGGCTCTACTTGACTTCACGAGCTTCATACTGCTCTTTTGTTCATTCTTCATGTTCCTGAGGAGGGCACTGTCACTCTTTGGCTTTTTAGGGGGCAGTCCCATCTTCTCCACCATCTTCTTGAAGATTCTCACTTCGGACGTGAGGTAGCTTTGGTCGTTCTTGGGCTCAGGCAGAGGGAGATCGTTCTGGAAGGTTGGCTGTGGCATGTCGCCGCCTGGGTCCTGTTGAGTTTAATACATCTTAGGTGAGATGCCCTCATGATCACCATAGACCACGATGTGAAGTGACAATTGCAAGTGAAGGTAGTAGGAGTCATGTAGACACCACTTGGATTTTCCTCCAACGTACCCTAAATAATAAGTGGTAGTGAAAACTTCCCATGGGCGTTTTCCATAATATTTCTAGAAGCTATTTCCCACAGCATACTCTCGGAAATCTATTAAAATAAAGAATGTCCCAAATGGCCAGGTCAGACCGAGCACAAATATTGGGCCAAGTTTGATGGGACTCTTGTTAAAAAGATGGTATTTTTAAAGCAGTGTTAACAGTAAAGCAAATAGAAATCTTTACCAGTTGCTCTTGCTTCTGTTGCCCTTCTGTCCCATTTTTGTTGTTAGAACGGCCTGCGTTGTCATTACTGCGGCTTGCGAATATCTGCGTTAATTCACTGATGGAATTCTGAAAGATAACATAAAAAGTCTAACACAATTTCCTAAGACATTGGCGCTAGCAGTTTTGATGGATGAACGAGTCTGCGGACCGATGAGCGAGATAAAATCAACCAATAAAATTGCTTAACCTCTCCGCTCCTATTCGCGATTCACGATTACTGGTGGATTCCTTGCCCGCCGGTCCTCTGCCTCGCTTCGCTTCGGTAGACAGCCAGCCTTAGCCTGCGGTACAGCTGAGGCGGAGCGGAAACGAGCTCTGCCGCGGTTCACTCTTGATACAAATAACGTGGAATCACACCCCTTAGATTTCAACCAATGTAACTGGTGTATCGATGCACAGATCGTGAAATGATGGATATTGGACTCTAAGGATGGAAGGAAGGATGGACTTTGTATTGGATTGGACACTTCGAATTACCCCCCTTTTGACACATCCTGAAAAGAGTGGTACAGGTCAGGTTAACTAAAGCCACGTTCAACATTTACATTAGTGACTGTAAATAAACGCGTGTCGTGTCGTCGTACTTAGGTACCTACTTCATGCGAATAATAAAAAGTCTGCCTGTCTCTCTCGCGCGCGCTAGCGTATGAGCATGTAAGTAGTTTTACTTTTCCTACTTTGTAGTAAATTTGCATAAATGTGAGTCAGTACTCAATCGTGCCTGCTTTGGTTAACTGATCTGTAGATAAATCGATGTGCCGCCGTCTGTACAAACTTACAAGACACTGATCCGCACTGTCTCGTCTCTCGTCCGTATCTTCTTTGGGACTATTATCAGCTCTGAAATGTTGGAAATAGAATGTGACTTTTGTGTAAATTATGATGGAATTTAGAGTTAACTAGGGTACCTTAAACTTACCTACTTATATACAATACAATACTAACATTCAAACATAAAACAAACTCAAATGTTCATTACACTACACTAATGAAAGAAGAAATGATACCTGATACAGATACCTAGATTTTACAATACAACTTCATAAAAGTAGACTCTCCTTGTGTGATTTTTACGGGTGTGCCTTCTTATGGGGTTCGGGTAATCTTTTTCCTAAATACTGCAACAAAAGACCCCTTGAAGGTCTTATTGCCTCTCCCTCAGAGGAGCGACGGTACATAAGACCAGATCTGTTCCGTTATTTATTAGGAGGCAGTGAACTAGCTTATACACAATACCTACATAGGTATTCGTTTTCAAACGTTAAATTCCATGGCCTATCAAGCTTCTAATTCTAAACATACCTACAACTATCATAACAATGTAAATCTCCGCTTAGGCTGCCTGCCCACTAAAGCGGAGCGACGCAAAGGAGCGGCGGGCGAGGAAAGAATCCACCAATAGAATCGTGGAGCGCGAATACGAGCGGGGATTTAAGCAATGAGGGCCGCCGTTTTTGAGCTCACCAGTGGGCGCCACTGTAGAGTGAGGTCCAGACTGAGCTATTGCAGTTTTGTTTTTGGGAAAAGAAGAGATCATTAGCTTCCGAAAAATAAAACTACTTATTTGGAAAAGGTAGACAAAGTATCTGAGCTAGCTTATACTTCAGACCGCTTAATATTTCGCCTCTAAGTATTTCTCTCAGCTCCGTTTTCACAGTAGATAGGTACAGACATTAATTTAGCCATCTCCAAAATGATTTACTTTTCCGAAATTAACTCATTAAACCCACAGAAACAATATTACTTATTTGGCAGACCTCATGCTACACTAGCGCCCCTGGCGGCATATTCACTCACGGTAACCCTCATTCGCTCCAAGCCACCCTCACCTATCCATGGTGCATCTTGCCGAATAACAAACGAGGCGCTAGCAACCGAGTGGTGGCGGTATAACCATCACATTTGAAGGCGTAACTAAATACTACAGACCGGTGACGGACAGCAGCGTCACCGGAGCGAGAAGCTACGCCCTACGATCGCCGACCAGCCTGCCCAGCGTAGCGATTATAGGTATGGTCGTCCAAATGTTTGCCTTAAGTGGCACCGACTGGTGGCGGTATAACCATCACATTTGAAGGCGTAGCTAATACTACGGACAGATGTTTGCCTTAAGTGGCAAACACCTGGAGAGGCCTGTGTCCAGCACTGGACTGCGATAGACTGATGATAAACCCTCATTCTATTGGTTGATTTTGCAGCTCGCTCCGCTCCGCAACCTAGCTCCGCTTCTGCGGACAGGCAGCCTTACTTGCCGTTTCTGCAAATTTTGTCTGCACAGCTGTATAGATATATTGATTGTGAAGTCCTTGTTGTTCATAGTGATGCTGTAAGGAGGCATTGTTGGTAACTTTATGACCTCACAAAGTTACAAACAATCACACAATACTATTGCAGTAAATGGTTGATTTGTTGATGTTGAATCGGTGCTATTGTGACATTTACAACTGACTTTTGTGACCGTTGACATTTAAATAGTGTCTGGAGATGAAGAGATTGGCCATAAAGGAAGCGATACAAACCCAAACCATACTCTACCTACACAATGAACAATAAAAACGGCATTTAAAATTAAAGTTAATTATTTAAGTACATATTATAGTTCCCAGATATGAATTTTATAAAATAAAGATCACTGCCGAGTGTTTCCGGGCGAACCAGGGCGAACCCAACGAAGCTGACAATAATCAAGGACATTATAGTTTATCTATAATGTCCTTGACAATAATTGACCAATGATTCTGTTACACTGAATGCACTAAAATGGGGCAGAGATGATTTGTGCGATTTGATTAACATTATTGGTCAATTATCGTTAGCAATTTACTATTTTTAAATATTTAAAGTAAAAAAAACAAGAAATTCAAATTGTGAAATTGATTTTTAATATATCAAAGTACATAATATATTATCATTTCTGGCTTTACAGAAAATGGTATTTATAACTTGCCACTTGGCAACCATTCGGATGCCCTCTCGAACAGATATTTATATTCGGTTTATACTAGAACGGAGACTTAGCAAATTTACTTTATCACTTAGTGCAAAATCCAACATGACAAAAATTGTACGAATCTTAACTTAATATTATAAAGCTGAAGAGTTTGTTTGTTTGTTTGTTTGTTTGAACGCGCTAATCTCAGGAACTACTGGTCCGAATTGAAAAATTCTTTTTGTGTTGAATAGACCATTTATCGAGGAAGGCTTTAGGCTATATAACATCACGCTGCAACGAATAGGAGCGAAGTAATAATGGCAAATATAAAAAAAAACGGGGAAAAAATTACAATTCCACGCGGACGAAGTCGCGAGCACAGCTAGTTATAGATAAAATAACCGACTGGTAAGGCTTTCAAACTAAATTATAAAACACTTACATTCAATGCTATATACTAAATCTTTAACCAGGCTTAAAGTTGTATTTTTTTCGTTGGATTTTAACGCTTTTACATTTGAATAAAGTTTTAAACAGACGACCTGAATTTTAACTGCATTCCGACAGCAAATAGGAGTTTGAAAGCTGTTAGTATGACTGCATTAAAATTGCAAACAAAATATTTGCAACGTCTGCAGTCACTGAAACTGCAAACAGACTACAATCAGACTGGGATATTTCGTATGCAGTTTTGATGCAATCTTACTAACTGCAAACGTAAATTTGCAGTGGGTGTGCAGTTGAAATGCAGGTCATCAGTTGAAATACAGGAGTCAATGTGACTGCCCTAGTGTTATCGACCCAAACGTATCTAGCTATTCCCATTCTTGTACATGCACAAATAACTATGGAATACTATGAATATCCAATATGTACATCCAAGTACACACAATGTACATATTTTTCTTTATTCATTACATTTAATTTCACACCAACAATGAAAATATCCAATTTGTTTATCTACTTAATTCCTAATATTATTATGCCAATATTATAAACAAAATTTATACAAATTCAATTTTCTCCCATAATCTATTAATAACAAAGAATTGTTCAAATAACATCAAATCGGGGCAATATCCCCGTGTAAAATAGAAAATTGAATACACACTCACATATTTCCGCACGAATTCGGAAACTGTTCACACGTCGTTAAAATTTGACATTGGCCTAGTACAGTCAACATCAGATATAAGTGAACATATTACAATTTAACAAATATACAAACACACAAACTTTACTTCTTTATAATATTAATATAGATTAGCATGCTCAGATGAATTTAATGCATAGGGTGTTGATATCATTTTGAAACTTTCGATGTGCAGACATTTTTGGCTTTTTATGTGTCTTTATACTTATCTGATGCTTACTGTACAATGAATGTCAACTAAATTACGTCAGCATCTTAGATACGAATACAGAGCCTCGTCTCCGAACATACGTAAATATACATATCAACTGAATTTCAGGTATTGTTTACAAAACAAGTTTTCGAAACGGACAACTTACAAACGAAATATTTAGTCTATGATCCGAATTGGATACGATTTTTATACATAATGTTAATACATGAAAAGTATCTTATGTGGTATTTAATATGTCATAAATGTGTTTTGTCAAATATAAAAGCTGGCCAGAAATTATTGCCAGCATTACTGGTTGTTTGAAAGGTAAACTCATTCATATGTTTAAAAATAATAAACTTTAAATAAAAATTTCAACCCAGGCATTGTCTAAGATGTAATAAAATTAAATACCTATAAAACACTTTTCACTCACTAAAAAGTGTTTCCAAATCGTAACCCATTCTCATCTCCTAGCTGAAAGGAGTTATGCGCAGTCCCTCAGGTCAGTTCGTATTTAGTGACATTAATGTGCGCGAACTAAGAAAATTACGAACTGCAAAAACGACGAACTGAGAAGGTCACGAATCGCAAAAGCGGACAATTATGACCGAGATGAACTAAGAACGTGACGACTCGCGAAATCGGCGAACTGCGAAAGCAGCGAACTACGAACGTGACGAACTGCAAAATGGGCGAACCATGAACGAGACGAACTGATAACATATGTCCATCAGTGGACGTTTTCATGCTGATAATGATGAATGAGACGAACTGAGAATGTGACCAATTGCAAAAGGGGCGAACTGCAGAAACGAAACTGAGAACGTGACGAAATTGCAAAATCGGCGAACCAAAACCGTGACGAACTGCAAAATCGACGAACTGAGAACACGACGAATTGCGAAAATGACGAACTGCGCACAACCCGTTACACATACCTATAAGTCTATATACAATCGTTGTTCACAACAACAGCGCTCCCCGCGCGCTATATCTTGTCCTGTATGAACCCGTGGGCCAGGCAGTGGTTGACGGACGCGCGCTTGGCGGGGTCCAGCATCAGCATCCTCTCCAGCAGGTCCTTGAGCTGGGCGATCTTCTTGGCCTCCGCGGGCGGCAGCCGGTGGTGAGGCGGCGCAAGTTCCGCCTGGAGGTCGCGTGTCGGTTTTATACTTGACATTATTACTATTTTTTCCTGTAAAAAAATTGCGTCAGTCAGAATTATGTTTCAGTTGTATGCACGTTAAATTAATTTAGTAATAAAAAACAAAGTATACGTATTTAGATCATCTAGGGTCCCTTACATCCCCATGTAAGGGACTTTTCGCTTCAAGCCAACTGTTATTCGGCAGGATGCACCATGGGCAGGTGAGGACCTGCCCATGGTGCATCCTGCCGAATAACAAACGAGGCGCTTGCAATCGAATGGTGGCGGTATAACCATCATAATAGGCTATTATGGCTAAAAATGGTAATTAGTCCGTCTTTTAGCTTATTCAAAAATAAAAGACACATATTTTACTTTTTTCATTCAAATAAACAATAGCAAGATACAAGGCATCATAAGTTAGCAGTGCTATAACCTTGTAATTTTTAGTCTAATCCACAAATAAAAAAATACGTGTCTTTATTTTTGAATAAGCTAAAAGACGGACTAATTACAATTTTTAGCCATAATAGCCTATTGAAGGCTATTATGGCTAAAATTTATTAGCTAAATACCACAGACCGATGACGGGCAGCAGTGTCACCGGAGCGAGAAGCTTCGCTCCCTTACATCCCAGTGCAGTGGACTATACTATATACGTGATCATGAAAAAGCTGTTTGAAACTCACCCGCTCCGTAATCTTATCCAGTTCGTGATACAAGAAATTGCAGTTCGCGTCGAAATGCTGGTCCTTAAAATGTCCCTTCTTCACAATCTTATTTGGAAACTTGCCCTTCAGATCCATGAAGTATTTCAGCATTTCATTATTGGACTTTCCGCTGAACATAATCTTTCCGGTTGACAGTTCGTATATGGTGCAGGCTGTGGACCACATGTCGATGCCGTAGTCGTAGGGGACGCCCAGGATGATCTCTGGAGCGCGGTAGAACCGGGAGACGAGGTAGGGGGTGATCTCGTTGTCTGATATGTGGGACGCGGCGGCATAGCTTCAACATCAGCTTGCTTTCGTTCACTAAGATGTTGTCCGGTTTTATGTCTGGAACAAAAATAAAAACTTAATGCGGTTAACAGAATACATCTTCGCACCAAATTTCAATAATGTAGCTCTTATAGTTTCGGAATAAACTGGCTGTGACATACGGACGGACAGACAGACAGACAGACAGACAGACAGACAGACAGACAGACAGACAGACAAACAGACAGACAGACATGACGAATCTATAAGGGTCCCGTTTTTGCCATTTTGGTAAGGAGTAGAAGAATGTAGTAAGAATGTAGTAAGATTTTATTGGAGAGAAGCGATCGGTGCCGAGCATGGTCAAAAGCCTTGGCAATATCCAGGCTAACATGCTTTTCCAGGCATGGTGAATCTATAATCTATAAATCAAACGATCAAAACTTCATTCTAACAAAAACTGTACCTGCATAACTAAAAAGCAATTACCTAACCTTTTGTCCAATCCTCGCGAACTCAGTCCGTGGCACGTTACAAAGCGTGCAGAGCAAAAGAGCCCAAAAAAAATATAACGTAGGTAAGTGATTATCTATTTAAATATTTACAATTATCACTTAATTTTGGAGTCTGTGTAACGTAGGTCCAGCCTAGGTAACGTAGATTGTTGTATTGTATGACACGACCAGCAACTCCACACGACGACTAAATACATCATTTGTTTGGCTGGCACCGACTTTAAAAATAAATGATAATTGTAAATATTTAAATCATTACACTTATACAATATAATATGTATTAAGTAGATAACTACTTACGTTATTTATCGCTTTTTATTTAGTTATGTAGGTACAGTCTTTGTCAGATTTAAGTTATGGTCGTTTATGTTTTTTAAAATCGATTTAATTTTTATAAGTCATTTATTTCTCAATTTTTAGTTGTTTTAATGTGTTGTGTATTTAAATAAATGCTTAATTAATATCCTTAGATATTTTACTTACCAAATAAAGATTTTACTTTTAAGTCAAATAAAGACTTTGCGATCTAGAACCAAGCTAATTACTTACTTACTACTTAGCCCTGCATAAGTACATACTACTACCTAGTTTCCATCGACCAATGATAACACTATCCCCTGACTCCTAATCTTTAATGAGTTCTGTAAGTTCATCATCAGCACCAGATGTAAACACCCGAAAGCATATACCTGAGTAAGATATGATTACGTAACAAAATTTTTGCCCAATGTGGCGAACTATAGGGGCCTATGTCCAGCAGTGGACGACATAGGCTGATGATGATGATATCTCCTTACCGGCGTGTAAGATCCCAGTCTTCTTGAGCAACTTCAACGCGAGCAGCATCTGTTGAGTGTACGACCGCACAGCCTTGATGTGAATACCGCTATTCTTGCCGTATTTCTTGAGAACCTGGAAACCATTTTTAGTTACATAATTACTTCATAAAAAGTACCTTTTTCTTTCTAAAGACGAATGCATTAGAAACCGGAGAGTTAAGATATGTAGGTCATAGCGAATCTTCGCTCGAATTGAGCCGCCCGTCCACCCTATAGAATACCGCAGCCAAATGACCTCCGGGTCGTGTTTCTGCCGGTGAGTAGGCTTCCACCACCAAGGGTTTGGCAATTGACAGGTAACTGACCAGTTACTTGTCAGTTGTCACAGCGACTTGGGCTTCTGCTTCGCTTTCCATCAGGCGTCAGGGATGTAAGGGAGCGGCCTATCATCTTTTCGCTCCAAGCCAACCTCACCTGCCCGTGGTGCATCCTGCCGAATAACAAACGAGGCTCTGGCAACCGACTGGTGGCGGTATAACCATCACAATTGAAGGCGTAGCTAAATACTAAAGACCGGTGACGGGCAGCAGCGTCACCGGAGCAAGAGGCTACGCCCTGCGATCGCCAACCCGCCTGCCCAGCGTGGCGATTATGGGTATATCCTCCAGATGTTTGCTCTAAGTGGCGAACAACTGGAGAGGCCTATGTCCAGCAGTGGACTGTAATAGGCTGATGATGATGATGATGATGATGAACCCACCTCCCTCAGGTTCATGGAGAGCGGCTCGAGCACCATGCAGAGGTGCCGCTTGTGGAAGAAGTGGCGGAAGAGCCGCAGGCAGTGGAACTTGTCCTCGGCGTCCGCGTCGTTCAGCCGCTTCAGGATCTCCAGCTCGCGGAGACCGGTCTTGTGCCTAACGGTCAACATAAGATTAGAAACTCATGTAGCTCTTTAGGGTTCTTTATTAAAGACTAGCTGTGCTTGCGACTTCGTCCGCGTGGAATAGTATTTTTTCCCCGTTTTTTTTACATTTTCCATTATTTCTTCGCTTCTAATAGTTGCAACGTGATGTTATATAGCCTAAAGCCTTCCTCGATAAATGGTCTATTCAACACAAAAAGAATTTTTTAATTCGGACCAGTAGTTCCTGAGATTAGCGCGTTCAAACAAACAAACTCTTCAGCTTTATAATATTAGTTAAGATAAGATGTAAGGGAGCGGTATAATATAGGTATTGTTGCATTGAAGGGATGTAAGGGCCTATCATCTTTACGCTCCAAGCCTACCGCACCTGCCCGTGGTGCATCCTGCCGAACAACAAACGAGGCGCTGGCAACCGACTGGTGGCGGTATAACAATAGGGATGTTTCCAGGGTCAAAATAATTACATTTTATTTAGTCCGTATTTTAGACATTAAAAATACATTGGTCACATATTTTTCCTTTTTTCATTTAAACAAAAAATAACAATGATACAGGACATCAAAATGTAGGAGTGGAGATCTTTGACGTCACTCAGTGGCGAAAGAACTCCCACTCTGTGACGTCACGCGTAATTTTAACGGGCTATATCTTTGTCATTTTTGGTCTAATTTACAAATGAAAATAATTACATTTTTTACGGCAACAGGCCTATTGCAGGCGTAGCTAAATACCACAGATCGATGACAGGCAGCAGAGTCACCGGAGCGAGATGCTACTCAACCCGCCTGTCCAGCGTGGCGGACCGGACAGGCCTGGCAACCGGCGAGGCCTATGTCCAGCAGTGGACTGTGATAGACTGATTATGTTGCAAAGAAGACACTCACTCACTGTTTTAAGAGAGGTAGGGCATAGCGAATCTTCGCTCGTATTGAGCTGCCCGTCCGGGGAAGGACCTTCACCCTATAGAATACACCAGCCAAATGACCACCGGGTCGTGTTTCTGCTGGTGATGCCGGCATATTTTTTTTTAGAGGGGCATGCATTAGGCATCGTCATGCCACCTCCGGGAGGAGGTTTCCGGAGCTCGTGGGGAGTTGGGGTTGGGCCGACATGGCGGTGGCAACTGACATGTAACTAAACAGTTACTTGCCCGTTGTCACAGCGACTTGGGCTACTCTCTCGCTTTCCATCAGGCGTAGGGAAGCCATTATGTCGAGCCACTATAAAAAAAAATATGTTTAAAAAAAACTCACATAATCTCGTTGTTCCTGATGATCTTGACGGCGACGTCGGTGTTGCCGCGGGCGCGGTCCCGGGCGCGCACCACGTTGGAGAACACGCCCTGGCCGGTGTACCCGTACACACTGTACCGCGCGTCCAGCGTCTCGCCGATGCGCACCCTGCGTCACCACGCAAAGTCAGTGACAAAGGCAAAATAAATAATCTAAATATATAATAATAAATAATATAAATATCAGACAACATCACATACATTGCTCCGATCCCAAAGTAAGTAGCTTAAGCACTTGTGTTATGGGTATCAGAACAACGAAGGTACCACAAATATATACTTAAATACAAATATTAACACCCAGACACGGAACAAACACAAGTGTTCATCACACGAATGTTTGTCCCGGGTGGGAATCGAACCCACGACTCTTGGTTCAGAAGGCAGGGGGTCACTACCAATTGAGCCACCGAGCCTGTCGTATAATATAAAACTCAAAGGTGACTGACTGACTGACTGAAATAGTGATCTATCAACGCACAGCCCAAACCACTGGACCGATCGGGCTGAAATTTGCCATGCAGGTAGCTGTTATGACGTAGGCATCTGCTAAGAAAGGATTTTGATCAATTTCCGAAATTCCCACGGGAACGGGAATTAGCGGAAAAATCCTTTTGTTTGAAAATCTAAACACGCGAACGAAGTCGCGGCAAAAGCTAGTCTCCTATATACTTATAACTAGCTGTGCTCGCGACTTCGTCCGCGTGGGAATAGTTATTTTTTTTTACATTTTCCATCATTTCTTCGCTCCTAATGGTTGCAGCGTGATGTTATATAGCCTAAAGCATTCGTCGATAAATTAAATGGTCTATTCACCACAAAAAGAATTTTTCAATTCGGAACAGTAGTTCCTGAGATAAGCGCGTTCAAACAAACATGATAGTGTAGGTTCCCAACAATGAAAGTATTTTCGGAGCCTATTATTGAATTGGCAAACAAACAAAAAAACAATAAAATCCTTCCTGTTTTTATCATTAGTGTAGACATACCTGTAGTATCCCTCCGCGTCATCCCAATTGTCTGTTAGTGATGGGTTTTCTTGTGCATATTTGCTCTTGGGTTTTCCCGCTGTGGGCGTCTAAAAGAGAATAACAAACATTAGCAAAAAAACATTTCGCATTCATAGTATTGTATATGTCGCAGTCATCTGGTTGAATCTGCTATTCAATTGAATGACTAGCGCGTTCATTGAATGACGACATTTAATTGAATGCCTAAAGGACAACTCGTCAAGTTATTGAATGAAACGTTCAACGTCTTGACTGAACATCATTTTAGCATAGTCGTTGAATGGGCAAAAGCGGACTGTTTTATGTTTAGTTTTTAATTTTTCTTTAAATGTATCCGGAGGCGGCGTATTAATAGGTAAATCCATGCTGTCATACTATTGGGGGGCAACGCGCGTGTTATGCCCTGGTGTTGCAAATGTCCTTAGGCTGCGGGGTAACCGCTTAACATCAGGGGGGGGACCATAGATTTGTTGCCACCTTAAAAAAAACAAGAGCCAACTTACATCAACGCTAAAATTATCCTGGTCCGCGAACATATCCCAGTCGCTGCCCTTGACCGGCTTCTCGGGCTTCCTGACCGCCTTCACCTCGGGCGTGTGGTACCCCTGGTCCTTCGCGTCGGGCTCCGCCGCCGGCTCCGCGTTGTGGGGATTCGGCTGGGACGCCTCCGTCTCGCCCCCGAGTCTCTGTTGAGAAATTAGGGTTGTTAAATCTGTAAATACAATGCTGGGTATGTGGAGCTATTAATAGTTTACCAAAGTCAAAGTCAAAATAGTCAAAGTCAAAATACCTTTATTCACATAAACTTAAAATAAGCACTTATGAATCGTCAAGTAAAAAATAATGTAAAAATATAAAAAGTAATGTAAGAATGTAAATAAAAGCAATTTAAAAGAAGCTACCGCCGTGTTCGGAAGGTAGATTTCGATAGATAGATAGGTAGATTTCGATTACCAATGATAGGTATTGTTGCATTGAAGGGATGTAAGGGAGCGGCCTATCATCTTTTCGCTCCAAGCCAAACTCATCTGCGCATGGTGCATCCTGCTGAATAACAAACGAGGCGCTGGCAAACGACTGGTGGCGGTATAACCATCACTATTGAAGGTGTAGCTAAATATCATAGACCAATGACAGGCAGCAGCGTCACCGAAGCGAGAAGCTTCGCCCGCCCTGCGATCGCCAACCCGCCTGCCCAACGTGGCGATTATGGGTATAGACTCCAGGTGTTTGTCCAAAGTGGCGTACAAGCCACGTTGGTCCACATAGCGCCACCTAGCCCCAAACTAAGCCGAAGCTTGTATTAAGGGTGTTAGACAACTGAGAAACATACTTAAGTTCATGAACACAAATGTTTATACTGCGTGGGAATCAAACCCTTGGCTCAGAAGGCAGAGGTCACTACCAAATGAGCCATCGAACCAGTCGCAGTCGTGTTGTGAAGGAACAGATTGTCATGAAGCAGACAAAGAAAAACAGCACTAATCTTACCCTGACAAGTTGTTCCCGTTGCTTCCGCCGTCGCTCAATGATCTGCTCCTCCGTCTCCTCTTCGTCGTCCGTGTTGATGGATATGTCCAACTCCTCGTCGCTAGAACTTGGCACTATCTGAGCCACTTCACTGGATGAATTCTAAAAAAAAAACGTACCATAAAGTTCCAAAATGTGACATTAACATACAACTAATGGGGAGTTATTGGTTTTCATTACTGATTAAGAGCCATCCAGGATGTAAGGGACCCATCATCTTTTCGCTCCAAGCCATCCTCATTTGTCCGTGGTGCATCCTGCCGAATAACAAACGAGGCGCTGGCATCCGACTGGTAGAGGTATAACCTTAACAATCGAAAGCATAGAACTACCATAGGCAGATGACAGGCAGCAGCGTCACCGGAGCGAGAAGCTACGCCCTGCGATCGCCATCTCGCCTGCCCAGCGTGGCGATTATGGGTAAAGCCTCCAGATGTTTCACCTAAGTGGCGAATAACTGCAGAGGCCTATATCCAGCAGTGGACTGCAATAGCCTGATGATGATAAGAGCCATATACAAATTTTATCACACAAATTTCATTACCTCTTGACCCATCTGTCAGAATGAGGGACAGGTGATCACCTCCTGTAAGACTCTTTTCTTTGCATGTCGCCTTCCCTCCCTTACACATGACGAAATTTATGTATAACCCCATAAAAAATGTTATGTAGATGCTAGAAATTAACACTAACCTTCCGCTTATCTCGCTCCCCCCTAAACATCCTATCCCTCGAGCGATCCCTCGCGTGTTGATCCCGACCCCGCGAGTGTCTATCCCGGTCCGAGAACCTCCGATCCCGCCGCGCCGGCGACCGCTCCCTCGACCGATCCCGCGACCGCCTTTGCCGGACAGTCTCCCTGTCCCTCCGCCGCAACTCCGCCGACCGCCGCTCCCTCTCGCGCTTCCTCTCCCGTTCCCGCTCCCGTTCCCGTTCCCTCTCTCGTTCCCTCTCCCGCTCCCGCTCGCGATCCCGCTCCGCCTTCTGCAGCTTCCGTCGCTCCCTCTCTTTCCTCTCCCGATATTCCCTCTCCTCCAACCGCTTCTCCATCTCTTTCCTATTCTCCCTATTTATAATCTCCCTCAAATCCTCCTCTTGTCTCTTCGACTTATGCTTCTCTCTTTCCGAAGATCTGTCTTTACTCGACGTGTGCTTACTCCGTTTCGACTCGCCCCTGTCCCTCCGCGCTTTCTTATATGAAGACTTATCATCGTCGTCATTTATGCATATGACCTCAGTCTTTTGCGCACCGTCTTTTGTGCTCTCATCGTCACTTTTATCCGAGAAGTACGCTACTAGACGGGCTTGCAGCAACTCCTTTTGCTTCATCAGCTCTTCTAGATTAAGATCGTCTTCTATCATTGTCAGTTCGGGACTCGCACAATCCTCTTGATAGTTTTCCGTCTCAGAATTTGATGATATAATGTCTAAAGCCTCAACGGTGTCCTCTGTTTTTTTCACATGGTTATTTCTACTACTATTACTAGTTTTTCCGGCTGACACATTGCCATTCTTGGTCTCCGGGCATGGTGAATCGGTAAACGTCGGGGAAATCATTTGCACTTGTTTCATGGAGGCTTGGCATCTTCTTGTCTTGCTGAGGAGTTCCTCCACGTCTGATAATGATGTTTCACTCTCTGGCTTGGGGCTTTTGTGTTTCTCCTTTTTGGATTTCTTCTTTTTTTTATAACCTTTCTCGTCATCGTCTTCTAACTCTCTTTTTCTCTTCTTATGCTTCTTGTTCTTTTTCTTCTTTTTGTGTTCTTCAAGGCTTTCTGTTTCAGGATCAGGTTTTGTTCTGTAACATATCAACAATAGCTTATGTCTAAGTGAAAAAGAAAATATATGTAACATTGCATGGTGTTTTTTTTTCAGTAGTCTGGCTTTTCATGAAACTTTAAGTGTGTGCATCCGGTTATCCATCCACACATTAGATTTGTGTGTGTTTTTCATAGTGTTTGTGTGCAGTTTGTTACGAGACTAGATATAATGACAACTGCTAAATGCTATGGTGTTTGTAGATATGTATAATGCACTGTATTTACCGACCCCGAGTCCGGCACCCCGGCGCCGAATATACTTAAGACGGCCCTGATTGGACTTTTCGACATGACTGAGAAGGGATGGGACAGTGATGGCTGATAGGGACGAATGGACAAAGAAAACATATTGTGTCTAGATAATGGGAGCAGGGCAGACAAACAATGAATACTTATACAACTCCTAACACAAATGAATGAATACTCACTCTTTTCCCATGACTGTAATCTCCTTGTGTGTTACAACAGGCACTGTAGACTTTATCTACAACAAACACATTTCATTAACCAAATATTTCCGCAGATTCCTGTAAGAGCAACAAAATAGTTTCAGAGTAGAAAACGCAAATTGGTACATGACTTTAAAAAATGTTTATTTGGTTGGCACTTGTTGCTATTAACTGGTGGCAGTATAACCATCACAATTGAAGGCGTAGCTAGATACCACAGGCCAATGGCGGGCAGCAGCGTCACCCGATCTATTCCCAGAGATCCCTAATCAGCCATTATGGTCAATGGAGACATTGATCATAATGTGTGACCAAAGTGGCAAACAACTAGAGAGGCCTATGTCCAGCATTGGGTCCAGTCCAATGGCCTATGTCCAGGCTGGTGATGATGATGACTTAGCCCTACTATGTATTACTAATTTTGTAAACAAAAAATATGTTAGCAACCAGACTATAATCTGAACTTGACCTTGCTATTGTTCATAGCTTATTTTATAGTTCAAACCAGAGTCAGTGTGGTTTCCGGATTTAGAAAAGGACTGGGGTCCTTAGGATAGGAGGAGTATCTCTAAGGGAGTATTCGTCAGTTACATATCAAACCTAATGCGGTCACCAACCTAACTGCCAAGTGTGGTGACTAGTGCAAATCCTCTCAAATGACAATAAATTTGTCATTGATCCTCACTACACTCTCTAGTGTATGGTACCTAGAATTTATAACAATCTCCCCCTGACATTGCGAAAATTAGAATTAAGAGAGTTTAAATGTAAAGTGAAAAAATACTAATTAAGAAATGTTATTATAAATTGACAGACTATTTATGTGACAAAAATTTTGCATGAATTAATTATTATAAGTACCTACCTAGTCAGAGTTTTATATAATTTGTACACCGTAAAGGTACGACATGTTGAAACCTGTATTATTGACCTTCCATCTATGTACACATGTTTCGAGCAAATAAATTATCTTTATCTTTGTGAACAAAATTAGACAAGTGCTGGAGAATAAATCTGCCTCAGCACCTCATCAATATCAAAGGGGCCTTTGACAATTTCACAAGACCAATTTTGACAGGATTGACTCCCACCGATTTAGCAATGTTCACTAGCAGGAGACAACTAGGAACCTAAAACCTACCCAAACTTCAACACCACCCTGCAATAGGCTATTATTGCTAAAAATTGCAATTAGTCCGTCTTTTAGCTTATTAAAAAATAAAAGATACATATTTTTCCTTTTTTAATTCAAATAAACAATAGCAAAGATACAAGGCATCAAAAGTTAGGAGTGGGAGTCTTTGACGTCACTCGCTCCCATAAAAGTGGCTCGCCGAGTGACGTCATGCGTAATTTCAACGGGCTATAACTTAGTAATTTTTGGTCTAATCCACAAATAAAAAAATATGTCTTTTATTTTTGAATAAGCTAAAAGGACTAATTACAATTTTTAGCCATAATAGCCTATTGAGCAGTCAAGTGAAATACCTAGGACAATTACTGGTGGAAGCTGACATGGGCTAACCACCTGATGGTTCTTAACTGATGGTCCGCGGACCACCCATTGCCATTGCCCATAGCTCTAAGAGAAGTAAATGACCCAAACAAGTGCATGCATTCAGTATAGTGCCCAGACATTGAGTTACAGAAATCAGCTCGTCCTAACTAGCTACCTACCTAACAGCCCTTAGGATACACATGAACAGTCATTAATTATATTAATGGGAAAGGAAGACAAAGTTTAAAGTGCATAATGATGGAATAGAAAATTTTGAAAAAACTATAATTTGTTTGAACTTTGCATAACTATATGTTGAAAGTTATACACAGAAGTAGCTCATGATTCCTATCGAGCTATCCCACCAGCTACCCACCAAGCTATGCTGACCAAAACTGAGTCTCAAGCTATTTTATAGTTATAGGTTATGAATATTTTTATGACTGTTTTAATTGTAAAAATAATACGTTTTTATTAAATGAAATGTGACTTTACTAAGACTTTAAAGGTACAAATACAAAACACAAAGTAAAAAAAACAGTTTGATATATGTAAATCTCATCTCTTGTTTGCTGAACAGATGTTAAGACTTCAGCTAGGAGCAGATTTTAGGAGGGACATTAGATCACAAGGCTGCCAGGAGCGCAAACTCCTAACGTACGTAATAGAAATTAATACTTATTAGAAATATTACATGCCATGGTAATAACATTTTGATGTCATGTACAGGAATCGTGTCATGATTAATGCTTCCACAGAAGGATAAATTAGTTTGATAAAAAAAGAATCAGTCAAGCAAAAACACAATGCATTTTACCGCATTAATGCAATGGAAAAGTATAACAAAATACTAATTCAACTAGGGTCAATGAAAGTGTAATGTAAAATGTAAATACCATCACAAATCAAATGTAGGCTGTGCAAATAGAAGATTAGGTTAGCGGCCGTTTTTTGTACTAAGGCATTAAAATATGTACACTATTTACTTATACTCCTATTAATTACTTACATTTAAATTAGATAACCAGGAAATTTATAGGGAAATTCATAATACGTGACATTTACTTACCATACAACGAAATATCACATACAAGAACAATTTCACGTTCTTTTTAATCGGTGCACTACAATAACCACAGATTGAATGGCGGGTGGGGGGCCACGATAGGCTAGGTACCACAGATTACCAACACTCAATAGACAATAACTAGGGTCCCCGGTATTTGGCACCTTTGTCTTCTGAACCATGGGTCGTGGGTTCGATCCTCGCACAGTACAAACTTTTGTGTGTATGAATATGTCTGTTTGTATTGGTCGGGGTTTTTTCTATGTATAATAATCTTGTACGTAGTACTTATTACTTCCATGATAATAATAAGCAATTTTTTGTTAATAAATACATCGCAATGTATTTATTTATAAAAAAAGAGCTTAAGTACTACCTAATTCTGGGCAAACAAATGTTTGAGTTTTGAGTTTGAAAAGTATCTAGGTAAGTTTATCAATTGTCTAGTACCCATAGTACAGGCTTCGGCTTAGTTTGGGACTATAATAGATGATGCTTTGTGGCCTAGCGTGGCATGTCTTGGGTGGGATCTATTAATTTTATTTTTCACAGAATTTGTACTTTTGACTGTAAGATTGTCCATCGCATTAAATTCAAATCATATTCCTTTGCCACATGTAAAAAATCCGCCATCTTGCTTTTTTTCCTTCAAGTAGGTAGCGGTGACTTTGGTGTATTTTTGTGATTGTTTTCTTGAACTTCTGTACCCATTGTGAAGCTAAAACTCGTGTAATTAGTTGAATACAAAAGTGGGTGATATTGTTTAAATTTCTACCGGTGGGTGTTATTGCGTATCCAGTTTAACTATTGACAATCCTACCCACAAAACACGTTTGGTTAGTTTTTGTGGTCTAATGTTATACCCACTCATGTAATTATCTTTGATTTTATCAGACAGATCTTCCTTAATTATATATCAATTTTGCAGAGTTTTAAGAAGAAATCACTGCGCCGTCATGTCCAACATACGAAGATTCTGTTGCGATGATGAAACCGGCGAAATAGTTACGTACGATGTCAACGAAGAGACTGGTGAACCTTTCGTAGAAAACAATTTACCGCCTGTGGGATTGAGGAAAATCGAGAAACCAGCCGAGCCCCCCAAGTACATGGAGTTTCCAAAGGGTTATATAGCAAAAACAAAAAAATTTCAATCTCTCAAGGCTCAAATCATTGCTGGATCTAACATTATAAGCCACAGGCTTCTGCTCCTACCCACGCTCACGATATTTCCCGCGTACGTGTGCACCTTCATTGCGCTTCTTGAGGTCTTTCTACATTTAAGATGTCATAAACATAACAGAAACTTAAAGGATCCAAATTTGTATTATCGCAGCCCCTTTCATATTATATCTAGTACATTTTGTGGCGAGTGTCGAGACTGGGAAATGGCATCCAAGATAGGTCAGTTGCAGGACCAAAGACGTAGTCGCTATGGTTATTTTCAGAGTATTGCAATGTAATTGTTACCTAATAGTTCTGTTATTGTTATTATTATTATAAATGCAAATAACTGTTTCTTCAATATTGTTTACAATTTTTTAAACAAATATGTATACATTTTTGTACATTCCTTGGAAGGAATTCCTCCCTCCTCATTTTTTCTGTGATATCATTTTGCAGATTAATGTAAACATTGGTGAATTATAATAACTTATACTACATAATGCTGAAAATATACCTGTTGTGTAAGGATGAAAATGTAGGTAGTTATTTGCTAACTCATCAACTTTATTGTTTGGCCTCTTAATTAAATTTGGCCATAAAACCATTGAATTAGTATTGGTGATAAAAAATCAAATTCACACACTAAATATTTTGGGTTGGATTAGTCGACTTACACCAACATCGGTGCCAGAAACTGTAGAGGTGCCACACCTAAATCAAAGGATCAAGTTAATCTATGCAGTAAGTTTGAATAAGTTTGGGTGTGGTATATGGGGCGCTTTGTATTTAATTTATTTTTATTATTACATACTTAAGTGTTAAGGTCATCTCTGTGTTTGTTTTCCAAGTTGAACTTGTTAAAGTCTCTTAAAGATAATTTATTGTTAGTTCAATCCTGAACACAACTATACATTTTTAAAGTATTAAGTAAGTATTTCTGTAATAATGTTAAGAATATTTTTAATATCCCCAGTGTGTCAAAAATTACACAAACAGCCTTCAGTTGGCATAAACATCTCTCATAAAGTATTTTTATTCAAGAGAGAAGGGTCAGCTATTTTTAATGTGCATCATACCCAATCATACCTCATACATAGTGGTAATTTGCACCTATGTCAAGTTGACATTTACCAAGGAAATAATGTATGTAAATGTTTACTTCTTTACTTTTTATTTATTTTTGTTACTTAAGTCTGTTTTCATTTTATTCATAAATAATTATAATTAGAGCATTCTCATAAACATGGGTGTACTGGAAACTTGAAAATCAATGTTTCAATAATGTCAAATTTAATATAAACATGTTTACAAAAAACATGAAAATTAATGTCTGAAAATTTGTAAAAAGCTGTATGTGTTCTGGTAATGAAAATGACTCCTAATAATAATTAAAAATGATTATTTTATGGAAGTCATAAGACATTAAATTTGTTGAGAACACCAGTTTTTGGCCGGCCCATTTTTATTTAAAATAAATCTATTTTTAATGGTGATGGTGCATTCTTGCTGATGGAAATATAAATATTTTTTGTAATATGAAAGGAGAAATAAAGGTTTATTTTTAATTACCTGTGTATTTTTTTAACTAGGCTTAGCTGATCCTCTGCAGTTTTTGATACTACATAATTAGACATCGGATTATATGCATTTGCATGTTTGCATATGCAAACGCATATAATGCCATTTTTATAGCGTTATTGCATATTTTGGTACTTTTTCATTGACAGTGCTTATTTTGTGTTTAGTACTAGCTGTGCTCGCGACTTCGTCCGCGTGGAATAGTTATTTTTTCCCCGTTTTTTTTTTACATTTTCCATTATTTCTTCGCTCCTAATAGTTGCAACGTGATGTTATACCTATACCCTAAAGCCTTTCTCGATAAATGGTGTATTGAACACAAAAAGAATTTTTCAATTCGGCCCAGTAGTTCCTGAGATTAGCGCGTTCAAACAAACAAACTCTTCAGCTTTATAATATTAGTTAAGATTTATACGTGTTAGACGTGATACCCAGACTTTAATGGAATCTTGGATAAAATGTTACCCGGGTCAATTTACGACTCACGGCACTGATTTTCTCCAAGGTTTGTAAAAAACGAATACCCTCATCAAAAAAATATCAGATCGATCAACGTGTGATACTGCTTCCCATTTAGCTGCAAGACAAAAACCTACAATAAATCGACAACAATTACTGCCTAATATTTCGACTTCTAATTCAGATAATAGACAGAAAATAGAATTCAACAAAGATCTATGTGAATTATTTGTTGCTTGCAATATTCCTTTTCATCAATAAAATAACGAAATATGCCGAAAATTCCTGAAGAAGTATTGTACTAATCAGATAATTCCTGAAGAATCCACAATTCGTAAAAACTACCTATCTGATATCTACGATTTGCGCCAGAAAGCCTTGAAAAATATGTTATTGTAGGTATATTGTCACAAGAATTACAACCAATAGTACCTACCTATATATCATCTTCATCATCCTAGCCTTATTCCCGATTGTCTCAGGGTCGGCTTCCCAAACTGAGAGATTTGGCGAGGGCTAAGCTTTTACACAGAGCGACTGCCATCAGACCTCCGAGTACCTACCTATATATGTATTGGGAAAATAAAGTTAATTCTAATAATGGTTTTTTGATTGTGAATATTTTGTGCATATTTCGCCCCTTTTTAGTGCATATTTGCATGCATATTTTGGCATTTTGATAGTGCATATAATCCGATGTCAATACATAAACTACCTCAGGTCTCAAACTTGATCTGAAAAATTACCTACATTAATTATACTGGTCAATACAAGATTTGTTTAGTGTAATTTTTTTTCTGTTATTGATTACTTATAAAAAAATCTATGAGATTGCTAACAGAACCTATATCTTTTGAAATAATACAGTTCTATTATTTTAATGGAAATAGGTACCTATACAAAAAATTAATAGCTACCTACATTATGTTAACAAAATTTCTCTCTCATCAATAATGTAGAAAGGTTTTTTGATGCTACAAAGAGATACGAGGCTGTGTGAAGCGGACACATTGACCAATGATATTTTTTTCTATTTCATTTTCACTTAATTCTACACTCCCACACATCAACTTCGATAGTTGAAGTCGTGTTACTAGTAACGGTATCTCAGAACAAAGCAAAAGCTCATAAATAAAAATCGATCGATAGTCTAACTAAACGATAACTAATAAGTACCTATCGACAATTTATTTGTCGTGATCAACCAATAGGTAGGTAAATATATTGCTTGGTTTTGAACTATCGATACCTACCTATAGGTTCGCCTTCCAAATGATGGACTTTGATAAGTGTGTGGGTATGGGTTTGAGTTTGATGGGGTTCAATAAATAAAATCCAAATATAAAAAATACAGATTATATTGTAGTATACACCTAAGCTGCAATATAGTATAGTAACACAAATAATGCATAGAAGGTTGCAGTGTTAACTAGAATAACCATAGCTTCCATCTGACCGTAAACATAATTTCGTAATTTGATGGGTAATGCATGGATAAACACACAGGTTAAAGATACATCAATCGTTCGTGATCTTATGTAGTAAAACACAGGGCCGGAGAACAAGCAAACAGCGCTAGAGAAAAGGTTTTATTTAATTGCTATTTTGCTTCACACAAGCCTACCTACAGTTTAATGTGAAATAATGTTTAATATCAATCTTCACGGGAAATCTATGCATTCGGGTATCAAATAGCCCATAATGACGTCATTAGACTAGTCGTAACTGGCGTCTATGCCTACCTAAGTAAAAGAGCGTCATACAAGTACCTATAGCAGCGGTTCTCAATCTTTTTTGGTGACGGAACCCTTTTGGATAGCAAAATACTTGATGGAACCCTACAATAAAACAATGGTTTTTAAGTGTATTTTTTTATTAATAAGCATAATTAGATGTAACAGTTACTTATTACTTACTTGTATGTATGTAAGTACATAACAAGTATAATAATAGTGAATCGTGATACGCCGCGTCACAGAGAGGTGTTTTGATTTTTTTTCTAATTTCTTGCGGAACCCCGACAAGGCTATCGCGGAACCCTAGGGTTCCGCGGAACACACTTAGAGTATGGCTGACCTATAGCACTC
This sequence comes from Conogethes punctiferalis, assembly GCA_031163375.1. Classification (NCBI taxonomy): domain Eukaryota; kingdom Metazoa; phylum Arthropoda; class Insecta; order Lepidoptera; family Crambidae; genus Conogethes; species Conogethes punctiferalis. Next base: position 8,994,890 of record CM062101.1, on the reverse strand, counting down.
AGTTATGGAACTTTGACAGGATTGACAGTTTCCACCTTCCACGTGAGTCGTGGCGTGCGTTGGCAGTTCGTGCAAAATACTCGCACAAGGCGTCAGTCATTCTAAGCCATTAAGTACAAGCCGCGCCAGAGTCGTTAAATATAATAATTACCCACGTGGAAAATATAATACTCGCCCACCTTAGTCGCCGAATTTTGTCATGTCATGCAGACTCTCTGATTACAGATTACAAGAAACATTAGCAGTCAAGCTGTAGCTTACTCCGGCCCTGTATAAGTGTTCAGACACTATCTTGGTGTTATATTATTAATTTTAATTATAAAAACGTTACATTTCATACGTTTCACTATTTTAGCAAATCAGAAAGGGTATTTTGGCTTCTATCTACTTTATAACTAGTAATTATTATTTTTTGACATTTTATTTTCAATATTTACAGACAACTGTATATATTTATTTATACAAAAGCATGGTTGTGGATACGCCCATGCTATGGACATTGAAAATGTCATATGTCGTTAAATTAGATTCATACAAATCTCGCTGCATGAATACCTACATTACTGCATAGCCAAATCACAGATGAACGGACCTAATGATTACATCTTAATGTTGAACTATTGTAAAGTTTGTAGAACTGAGATTTACGAAATTATCATGATATTCAGTCAAGTATTTACAAGGAAGATAGCTGCTAGTTATTTGTAAAACAAAAACAAATCTACTTTCATACGTTTTGATCATGCCTTAGAATTAGCAAGTCATCAAAACACAAAATCGAACAGGATATTGCTCGACATTATGTATATTACTGGATTAAAAGAAAAAAATCTGCGAGATGCATCGTCGTATTTTTAGGGTTAGTGTATATTGTAAATCTCGTACGTGTAGATAATATAAATATTTCCAGTCATGTCTTCAGTAGGTCTAATTTATATATTTGAATGTATAGGCTATGGTAACCTGTTTTAGCAACCTGATTACAGGTAGCCCGTATGTTATTCTCTTCCCTGGTGGTATAAATATCAGCTCTTACGATCAATTAATAACCTGTAAAGCTACGTTTAATAAACCCATCAACTTTCAATAGAACAACTTCACAAATATAAAAAATAAATCAATTTATCAATAATTTCATTATTATTAGGGGGTAGTCTCTAACGTGGCCTTACAGGTGTTTTAAGTTAGCATGCAAAGTACATTACAACACTAAGTATACCGTAATAACAAATTACAAAAGTAACAAATCCATATTGTTATACAGAGAATCAACATGCAAATAATTAATTACTCACTATATAAAAAAATCTCGACGTGTCGTGTGATCAGTAAATGTGCATCATTTGTCAGTGCTTTCGGGTTAATAAGCAAATGTACAGATTGTCACACGTCAACACATTCTATCAATTTAATTCCCCCAAGTACAAAAATAAGAAGTCCGACAATATACAGGCAGAAGCAATAATAATGTCTACACTTGACAAATTTGTCACATTGAATCTATTAATTCATGTTTTGATGTTGACATGTCTTTATTATTGTGATAAGGTAAGTACATATTACTGCTTATGCCCGCACATCTTTTAACAGATTTGATGCGTGGCTGTGTGTACAGACGTGAACCTACCCATAGCGGTTAAACCTTCACAAAATAAGTATCGAGTACAAAATCACTGCATACAGCACACGATCTAATTTGACGTGTTACGTATCGTTATACGACAAATTATTATACATTAGGCACGCTACGATGCCCTAGGAACATCTTCAAGTCTATCAGTTAAATCAAACAACACGGGGGCTACAACCGATTTCATGAAAATATTGCTTGGTAATTCCATTATAGCTTAATGTATAGACTAAATGGTCCATAAACGACAAGATCAATCCATCCATCATTTTAGATCGATCGACGACGTATTGACTGAACAATCATAAGCAATAATATGTATACACTTTAGAACCTTGTCATAGTGATGCAGTGATGTCAACATTACGACATGAAAGGAGAACAGTGAAGTGACAAAGTTCTAAGGTGTATACATACTTTTTTGCTTTTGATTGTACACGATTGAGATAGCAAACATCATTATCGGTTACTCTTGGATATCCAAAGGCGTCATTTAACGTCCTTGAGACATCCCTCTCTCAGCTACCCTTAAACATAGCTAAATAAACTGTTATCTAACTGGTCAATCTCGGAGTATCTTCGCTGTCTTTACTTCCACTCCCTCTGGCGTCGACATCTTGCATGTAATCGCCTCACAAGATAACATATAATACCTACATATAATAGGTACAACTGCCAATTACAGACTGCCAACATTACCTACATGTTGAGATCCCTGTGGCCAGCGCCGACTTCATGGATATCTTTTTTATTCTCACTAATATGAAGTCTTGTCTCTGCATTGATTTATGCGTTGTCTTGTTCACCGCTGCAAGTAGATGTTTAACATCACACTGTCTTCAGCTTAGTTGAACGTTTGTGTCATTAATAGACTGTATGATGGGCAAAAAATATGTAGGTGACTGTACGTGGTTAAATACGTGGGCTTGTAATTACCTGGGCAAAATCAACGTGAGTTTATCTACACTAATATTATAAAGATGAAAGATTTGTATTTTCGTATGTAACGAATAAACTCAAAAAGTACTGGACCGATATTAGTAATTCTTTTTTTTTTATTAGAAAGCTACATTATCACTGAGTGACATAGGCTATACTTAGGTAGTGAATGTTTATCTGAAACACCCGAAGCGATGCGAGGACGGATCGCTAGTACGTAAATAAACGCAGGTGATTAAGTAGGAAAGTCTTTTACTTAGAGTGGAACTAAATCAGTCCACCAGGTGGCGTACCTACACTAGGTCACCTAGTGAGGTGATTTAATTATACTTATTATAATTTATTAGCGGGCTCAAATCCCAGGTGATTAAGGTCAGGTGGCTACGGTGGAACAATATAAATATCGGGTTTAAATTTAAAAGCACAGGAAATGTATTACAATTACTTTTGTATTATAGAACCAAATTGAATTTCTATAACAATAACAAATTACATTTGAAAATGGCTAATATAATCTGGCCACTAATTCTTCAAAAAGTGTATAATTTCACTTAGTATATTTATGCATGTGTATAAAAGAATAATTATGTATAATTAAATTTCGTCACTAATGATATTACTTTACGGCACAAAAACGGCAGTGAAATTGATTCCACTTTCCTTCGTTGTAACGAAGAAGTCAATCTATAGACTGATACAAATGTAACTTCAAGCGATTACATGGTACCTATATGGCATGTGTGTATGTATAATAAAATGTATGCAAATTTTTTAGTCATTTTCGAAAATACTGGTATACCTATGTATGTATAGTATAAATGCGACGGACTTCGTTTGAGCCACATGGTCGACCAAATGTTTTATACCAAAAAAACTTAAAAGTACTCAACAAAGAGGTAAAATCTAATTCCATGCCTTTAAAACCATCAATGTAATGCATTGCTTCTACGCGATGTTGCTATTTCAAACAAAATTCAGTAAACTTACTAATTAGTTAGTGCAATATTCGATTTACATCACACGAGATTTTTAGAGAAAAACAGCGATTTAAATGTTTCCCTATGATAGCTTAACTACAGGAATACCTTATAGTGATAATCGAAATGTTTCCTCACTTTCATCTACACAGCACCACAGTTTGTCATAATCACGATAAAACACCTTTGATGTTCACAAGTTTCACCATTTAACCACAACACAACCCCCAATTGACAGTGAAACGACATAATGCAATAGTATCGTCGTTTCTAATGTGACTCCCATGCTGTATCGTCGGATAATTTATTATTCACTTGCTGCAAAAACAATCCTAGTGCCATATTTCAAGTGTAATATTATACTATGGTATTGTATTAATGGTGCGATCTTTAAGATTTAGATTTCAAATGGATAATGTTTATCTGCTTGGCAGAGAACAAAGTTGAAACATTAGGCCAAATTGTCTCCATAATGGTAATCTAAATTCCCATTTATGAACTTGCTTTCGAAGATTGATGTGCTCATAAATTGCTATGGTTAAAAAAAATAATGAAGCTCATTTTGTAGCTATTTCCATAAATATACCATAGTTTAATAAAATTCAGAGTGCAAAAACATAAACAGAGTGTGAGTGCAGCAGTCAGCAGTGGAATAAACCTTTCTTTTTACACATCAACAAAAAAAGAGTGGTTTTGAATTGTCAATCGAATAAACGTCCCATTTCATGTTGCAACTCGCAACTGTTCTGCTCAGGTATTTTATAGTGCAATCTTTTCGCGATTATATTGACTTTTCATACATATACATTAATGTCAATGTATAAAAAAACCTTTTAATTAAAAAAAAAGAAGTATAAGTTTAAGTCGATGCAACGCAAGGACATTTTACATAAAATGGCCTTGATGCTACGAAACCTCAAAAGTTTGTGAATAGAAGTGTCGACAACACTACAATGTACGTGAACGCCGATTGCATCTTCCTACGCTTGGAACATAATATCCTCATCAAAAAATCGCATATAAAATCTATTATTTCAAAGAATATATTTATTTAAAAACATAAATACAAAGGTACATTTCAGTTGATGAATTTTATCGTACTCGCGTACGAATCGCAAGGGTTGTAGTCGGGCGCTGCGTTTAAAGGCTCTTGCAGAATTCGCTTTGTTCGGCTAAAATAATAATATAATTTAATGTTAAAAAAAATTGTATTCAATCAATGCAATATGCACTTTGTCTAACGGCCCATTCGGCTCAATATCAATAAAACACAACAAATTTAACGAAGTTTGCCGGAGCCTTTAACAGAGCGCAAACAAAATTCGCGATCAGGCGCTCGATTCCGCTAAGCGATCACAAATATAACATAACAGCTTTTAGGCTGGCAAACTCAACGTGTAAACAAAGGATAATTTTACAAATAAATATTCCAAGCATCATTTGATTGTAAAAATTAAATGATTTGTCAACAGTAAAGTTTACACATTACGATTTCTTTTTTTACGGCTATTAAACGCACGTTCGTCACTCGAGGGTAAAGACACAAGATCCGCGTTTACACCATCGGTCGTAATCATCTGATATGTAATCAACATTTCGTTTATATTTTCGACATGATTGCAGCTGTTATCGTGCTATTTAAATGCTTGTCAACTGAGGGTTAGCGGAATGGTGCTCCGATGGATGAGAGGTGAACTAGCGTGTTGTTGGCAACACAGCTTATGATCCGAACTTGAATTTGGTCGGCACTTGCGCCGGCACCGTGAACGAGTAACCTGGAAACAAAAATCTATAATAGGATCTTAAAGAAATACCATTCGCAGATGGATCACCTACAATATTTATAATAGGATATGATTAAGATTATTGTTGATTACGCTACCGAATTGGAATATGTTTCTGTAATGGTGAAGTGTAATGTTAGCTGAATAAATAAATAAATAAATATTGTCGAAATGGTAATCCTCTCAATTATAACCTGAACGTATTGCGAACCATTCTTACTAATATTATAAATGCAAAAGTAATGTCCATTCTGTGGACTATTTCATTCTGTGTCCATTGTGTGTGTGTGTGTGTGGTGTGTGTGTGTGTCCATGTTCATTCTGTGTCATTTGGACTTATGAAAAAAGGTGGCAGTTACAGCCACTAGTGCCACTACCCATAAAGACCGTTTCTTTACATAGACCCTATTTCTACAAAATTTCGAGTTAGGTCGTTATTTTATTATGAGTGCGAAATAATGATTGGGCATAATGTTTCTTTTTTTGTAAATATATTTTGGATACCAACACCGGAGCTAACGTCATGCGACCGCCAACCCGCCTGCCCAGAACCGGCAATAATGGGTAAAGTCTGTATACATATGTTTGCTCTTGACATTCTGCGCATTTGACTATGTGCGTTTTTGACATACTGCGCTTTTGACTATATGCGTTTTTGACATTATGAGCTTATGACTGTGTGTTTTTGAAATTATGCGCTTTTGACATCTCTGACTGATTGTTTGACCTTATGCTCCTAAATGGGCCGATGTTCAGCAGTGGACTACGATAGATTGGTGATGTGACAGCCAACAGTTGCCTGTGTCCGGTCGGGACTCACCTCCGCTCTGCTCGATACGCTTGCTGTCCTGCTGCGCCTTGCGCTGGTCGGCCAACACGAACACAGAGCTGAGCTGCTTCTGCTGCTCCTCGTTCAGCACACTCGTCAGCGCGTGGTATAGCACGGGTTCACTCGTCGATATAGCTACGAACAAACAACAATTTGGTATTGTAGTTTATTCATAGTTGCATACAACCCGAATGAATTGTCTGCGGGACTGCTAAAGAAAAGAGGGAACTGCTAAAGGAGCCTCAGGAGAGGTTGAAGAAGAGGACACCATCTGACTTGTGTAACAGGTGTAGTTTATAAGCAGGAAGTGCTTGACCTGAGGCCGACCCCAAGCTTGTTTGCCATTTAGTATCAAAATACAAGCTTCGGCTTAGTTTGATTTTGGGGCACTGCCTAGACGCTATTTGATCCATTGACCCAAGACATGCTACGTCTTGGTTTATTTATATAAAAAAACTCCTTTTTCTAATAGTTGTGTAAAACAACATGAACTAAAACTTTATGGGAAATGACTTAAGGTACGTTTCCACAGAAACTGGCTGCGCGGAGCTTATAAAAAAAATTAACTTCGTTCCACTATAAAGAATACCGGAAATATGAGCAATATTATAGATTTCTGTTACATCCCGCTTTATTAGAAACGCATCCTTAATCCAATGATTCACCAGTTCTTATCCTAAATGGTACAAAAAATTAAGCGAATGTTACCTGATAACGTGTTCTTGAATTTAACATATTCATCTACAGGGCAGTCCTTCTCGTCCAAGGGCGTCGTATAGCATTCGATGGCTGTCTCGTCAGGCTCATAATCATCATCATCCTGCGATAAATTATTACATTCAAACATAAATCTACAAAAAAAAATTCTGTGGTAATTATAATTAACGATTAACTTCATTCATTTCATTTTTAAGCTTGAAAATCTGTATTCAGATAAGTTAACTCTTTGAAACCCAGTGATGCTCACGACGCCGTTAAAAATAGATTTCTATTGTCTCATTTCGGCGGTCGAACGATTAAAAGTTGATGGCAGACACAGACATACGGTGGCGTTCAAGTAGATATTATGTTTGCACCATCATCATATCATCATCAGCATATTGCAGTCCACCGCTGGACATAGGCCTCTCCAGTTGTTCGCCACTTAGGGCAAATATCTGGAGGACATATCCATTATCGCCACGCTGGGCAGGCGGGTTGGCGATAGCAGGGCGTAGCTCCTTGCTCCGGTGACGGTGCTCTCCGTCATCGGCCTGTGGTATTTAGTGGCCCGTTGTGGTGATTATACCGCCACCGGTCGGTTGCCAGCGTCTCTCGTATTCGGCAGAATGCACCACGAGCAGGTGAGGTTGGCTTGATAGATCGCTCCCTTACATCCCTATGTTTGCACACCTCTTGTCTACGTAAGCTAATATACAGTACTAGCTTTTGCCCGCGACTTCGTCCGCGTGTTTAAATTTATACATACAAAAGTTTTTTCCCGCTAACTCCCGTTCCCGTGGGAATTTCTCAAAATACAGCCATAACTAAACTTTATATTTACTAAGGTACCTGCATGCCAAATTTCAAGCGTCTAACTTAAGCGGTTTAGATTTTTCATACAAAAGGATTTTCCCGCTAATTCCCGTTCCCGTGGGAATTTCGGGAATTCCTTTCTTAGTGCACCCCTACGGTACCTAAGCTACGTCCCTTCCAAATTTCAAGTGCCTACGTTTAGCCGTTTGGGCTGTGCGTTGATATGTCAGTCAGTCAGTCAGTCAGTTTCTCCTTTTATATATATATATAGATAAGGTAACTCACATCGTCCGTCTCGTCGTAGTCCTCGATCTTGGTCATGTTGACACCCTGTGTGGCGCTGTTCTTCATCGTAATTCGCGCCAGGTTCTCCAGGTATTGGCTGTTCATGTCATCCAGGTCGTCCTCGTCGCTCGACAATACTTCTGTTAAGTCAAACAAAAAAGTTGCGTTTTTGACATTCTGCGCTTTTGACTATGTGCGTTTTTGATATCCTACGGTTTTGGCTATGTGCGTTTTTGACATTCCGCATTTATGACTATGTGGCGGAAAAGTACTTACTAGAAAAGTACACTACTTAGGTTTGCCCAGTGTGCTCTATGAAGCTCATTAAGTCATGACACATTTTACTTCAATTGAAAGTCCACTGTATAAGGAAAGTTTGAACATGTCTGTTTGTATTGGTCTGGGTGTTTTCTATGTATAATATGTATTTATTTACAAAAAAAAGTATCTAAGTAAGTTTATAACTTGTTTAGTACCCATAGTACAAGCTTCGGCTTAGTTTGGGGCTATCATCTGATTATGGCTGCGAGAGCCGATGGCAGATGGAAAGGAACAAAAAAAAAAGTTTGGGGCTAGATGGCGTTGAGTGGCCCAGCGTGGCATGTCATGGGTTATTTAACCAACCTTCTCCCTCATCGTCGTCCTCCTCCTCCGAGGACGAGTCGTCCTCGGCCTCGGCGCGGGCCTCGTAGGCTCGCTTGAGCCCGTCGAACAGCACCAGGCAGGAGGGGATGATCTTGGGCAGCACCTCCTCCAGGTTAGGCCTCTGCGGGCCCATCTCTAGCAGCGTGCATATACCGAGCACACACAGTTTTCTGTCGTGAAGCCTGAAGACAAACGGTTCATTTTAGTTATATCGGAGTGGATAAGATGGTAAGAGCCGTAGTAAGTACTAATGTAATAAAGCGAGCATAGTGGCTTCGTGTTGCCTGTTGAATAGCGAGAGAAAGGCCAAGGTGCTTTGTCAACGGACAGGTAATCTAATCATTCACTTGTCTGTTCCCCTGAAATGCTGGCCTGTAAAATTATGCTGACAATACAGAGACTGATCTCGAACTCATCCACTCAGCGGCATACTTCTGTGCTACCTGAATACCTGCAAGTTGCTGTCGATCGTCTAGACATGCTGTCTATTGCGGTTTAGTGGGTGTTCCCTCCAATTCTAGGATATGTGAGTCTCATATACGGTTTTCTCCAGAAGGTACCTACTTAATGCAAAAAAAAAAGGTGATGGCACTTCAAGAAAACAATACTGACCCCATAAAGCAGTCGGTGTCGTATATCCACTGCTTGATGAAGTGCTGCGTGATGGACGCGTTGGGCACCGACTCCTGCAGCTTGTTCAGTATGGTGAACAGCAGGTGAGGATTGCAGTACAGTATCGCTATCAGGACCTGCACCAAGGAGATACATAATTAAGCTCATGCGCTATACAATGCACTGTATGTTGCAGGGCTTGGTAACGTTACCAATTTAACATTATAATAGCGGTAAGTAACGTTAATTTATAATGTTACTATAACGTATTTACTAAGTAACGTTTAAACGTTTACCGATACTTTTACCGATACCATCATGAAGGTAGCGGTAATTTATAACGTTAAAAATTACCGCTACTTTAGGTATCGCTACTTAAAAAAGTATCGATACCTCGGCGAGGCAAAAGTAACGTTACCATATTTTTACCGGTATTCCAAGCCCTGGTATGTTGATTAAACCAGGGCCGTCTTAAGTATATTCGGCGCCGGGGCGCCGGACCCAACCTGCCTCGTCGGCAGCGCCCGGTAGGCGCCCATACCTACATCCAAACTAGTTTGTCCTGAAATTTATTTTGGCTGGTAACATATCCATACAGACTTTATGCACCACCACATGTACTTAACAATGGTAACTTTTACTGTCTTCATCATCGGCTTCTTGCAGTCCACAGCGGGATATAGACCTCTCCAATTGTTCGGCACTTTGCTCGATCTTGGTCTTCTCGCATCCAGTACACTTGCCAGCCATTTTTTTGACTTCCAAATTATTATACAAAACCTAAAAACCCTTCTCTAAGTGTCTTCTAAAAGTAGATTGGGCCATCTTACCATCTGGTTGTTGCCAATAAAACTTTTTTCTTTCTTTCTTACCTGCAATAACATAGTCCTCAGCTCCGAGGTCTTCACCTTCCTGGTCAGCCTGTTGAGCACCAACTCCACAAACGAGGGCAGACAATTGTCAATCTTCCCTGAGCACTGGAGCACCATCACTTCCAAGAGTTTAGCTGCTATGATTTCAGATTCGTCTTCGGCGTCAGAGTTTAGCACCTGAACAAATGGAAATGGGTCAGGTTATAAAATCTATACTTCCTTCATTTTAATATGTGACATCATAATAGCATTAAGTAGCATCATAGTTCAATAAAGAAAAATAGGAACTGGGTTTTCAAAATTTTATTGAATTTCAACATTCTATGGTGCATAGCAAGTTGAGTAATGTTCAAGATTTAACTCAATTTCAAGTATGATGGTAACGTTAACAGAACACAAAGTTTAACACAAAAATACATTGAATTTCCTTATAAACAGCATAGCCGGTTTCAGAGGAATGTTGCGATTGTGAAATCAGCTTCCTGCCGATGTTTCCTCAGAGAAAACCATAAGGGACACTTCAAGCCAATAGTGATTAGGTTATATAGAGTTGGCAAAGGGCGTGAGATGCCTTTGGTGTTCTAGGCTTCCATGGGCTGTGGTAACCGCTTACCATCAGGCAGGCTGGTAGCCACTTTGCCACCATGTTAATATAAGAAAACCAGTAATAAAATATATATATTATCCTAATGTTGAATGGTATTTAAGAATATTCGAAATCGAATTAAAAACGTTTACTTAAAATAAAAATAAAAAGAGATTGCAAATATTAGTAACAACTAATGTTTGGTGCATTCGCGCTTACACAAAATGGCAGTGCAGGATTACAAATCGCTTTTGCAATAAATGAGTAGCAAAACATTTGAATTCCTTGCTGAACACTTAATACCCTAGACATTCAAACTTCAATGAATCAGTACTGGGCAAGCCACATTCTATCGTAGGCTTCAACACCAAACATCAGGTGAGTTGTGGCCAATCGCAAACCCATAATGAATAACAAATTTCGCATCGCACCACGCACAAGAATCGTCCCAACTGACCTATGCTAATATCCCTCCCGTGCAAAACAAAGCCTCACTGAATAATTGACGCATGTCAATACAGATTTACCATATCATTCGCAATTCAGAGTGGGCACATATTAAAAATCGCTTAGGCGATCCGGTCAGCAGACGCTATAAATAATTTGTACATGAATAAATGCAATTGTAATCGTTTACTTCGATCTGAAAACATGGCAGGCAAAGCGTTATGTACAATGTTATGTGCAGACTGTTTGTGAAGCATTATAGGTTGGTACTAATACTAGAATTACCTATTAATGGAATTACCTAGACCAGTGGCATTACTACCCTGTTCGAGGCCTGTGGTAAATTCATCAGAGTTATAATAAATGTGTAATAGTTTAGTTGGGTGTCGAAATCCCACAAATGCGCTATGCAAAGCTTTACACGTGCATCTCATTTTCTACTATCATAAGATTTTACATAGAAATAGTCAGGGCTGATTTCACAACTTGTCAGAATGAAGCAATATTCATTCTTTGAAATTATAACTCTGGTAATCTTCTTTATCGGTTTGCAAAACCATCAGGGACTTGTACCAACAAGTTTTAACATCAACCCTTATTGTGACAAATAAATCAACATAAGAGTATTAGTAACTACACTTATTACTATTCGCAAAGCAGGTGCAGGAAGCAGTTATACTAATAATTTCTGGTCAATTTATGAAACGAGCATCTCTTTCACACATTAATTCGAATCGTCTACGCGATAGCAACAGTTCCCAAATTATTCCAGTTTGAAAATCACAATATTTATTTTGTCTAGTCTCGTCTAATAGATTCTCAACTCCATTTTAATATATTCAACGACAGTATCTGCTAGATAGTAAAAGCCTAGCCGTTTATATCGGAAAACCGCGACTTCATCATATCATCATCATCCTGAAGACGTCCACTGCTGGACAAAGGCCCCAATGACATTTATTATTTGGAGGGATTTGCCTTAGACATCACGCCTGGCCAGGTGTCGGTGAACCCAGTAGGTTTTGTCTGTACCCAGTTAAACGCTGCTGCCAGTTTCCTGATATTCGTTTAGTCTTTTATGAAGCCCACAGAATGAGATGGGGTCCCACGACCGCGACATGCATCTTGCAAATGTATATAAATAAAAAGATCTATAAACGTATCTTCAAAATGTATGTACGCCCATAACTTTTGCGACTGCACCAAATAGTATGATTCTTGGTTCTATATATGTTGTTATCGTTAGGAAAAGTTATGTGTAATATAAAAAATAATTTAGTCAAAAACATGGCGATACCTACACCGGGTCAACTAGTTTCAAATACAAAACAGAATCGTTACATATTACGTCAAAAGCGACACCAAAGGTTTTATTGGCTTAGGAATAGGCAGTTGTGTTGCGACTAATGCAATATGCAACAGCTTGCCAGACGTTTATTTATGTGACATAGCAAAAAGCGACGCCCACCCCACATCGATTTTAAAACCAATCAATAACATATTCCTCGCTCACGAACTCAATACTCGTCATTCCTCGCTTTCCTATTTTTATTGCTATCTGTGGCAAATATATAAGCGGCCTGTCTGATATTAAACAGTAACCGCCGCTCATGGACATCAAGAATGCCAGGGGCACAGCCATACCACTGCCTGCCGTGAGGAAAGAGATTTCTTTAAACCCTGTTTAAAGAAGGACTTGTTTGTCGTTCCCAAATATAACGGACCTTCAATATAACTTTTTTATCTCCATTTTTTCGATTTTATTACCTTACGGAAACACCTAATGCAATCATCCTCTATCATTCCAGCTGTCCTACACAATTTCATCTCTCCACCTGGCCTCATGACGTCCTACACTGCGTTTGTAGGGACGCGGCCTCCACCCCTAAAGCAAAGCTCCAAACAAAACCATGAAGAAGATAGTCCGTTTCTATTTCGACAAAAAAGGAACCTCTAGTTCTTGCTTTGCATGGGGTTTCATGCACCTGTATTTATTGCATTAATGCTGTGCTGTGAGGTAATAATAGCTTATGAGGGATATAAGCTGCTTTTTTTTATTAGTGGCTCGACATAATGGCTTCCCTACGCCTGATGGAAAGCGAAAGAGAAGCCCAAGTCGCTGTGACAACGGGCAAATAACTGGTCAGTTACCTGTCAGTTGCCACCGCCATGCCAGCCCAACCCTAACCCCTCACGAACTCCGGATACCCTACTCACTGGCACAAACACGACCCAGAGGTCATTTGGCTGCGGTATTCTATTCTATAGGTCCTTCCCCGGACGGGCAGCTTGATTCGAGCGAAGATTCGCTATGCCCTACCTCTCTTACTGCTGTAGCATTTATATCCCTATAATTTACTCTAGTTGGGAGCCTTCTGAAGAGTTCATGTTCTGTCTAGCTATTCCTAAGTCGATGTTTCCAATAAAGTATACAAGAAAACATATTTGAAGGTCGCCGAAACATTACTAGCGGAGTTTGATCAATAGCGTGCAAATATCGAAAGGCCCTATTTCGTTCACCTTGGCGAAACGTAACGATGGCTTTGAATAAGACGCGTCGTTGTCATCCAAGTTCAGTGATTTTCAAACTTATCCGAGGCCTATGTCCAGCAGTGGACACCTTGAAGTTGATGATGATAATGGGAGAACGAAGGGATATGTGGCACACACGACACATAATGCAATAAGTATTATGATTATGACGCCCTCTAAACAGAAGACCGGCATCCTACGTTAAGATGATAGGGAAGGGAATACCCTCTAAAAACCTCTCCGTCAATCGCCTTTGGGTGGTATCACAAGACACAGAATAGTTAGAGTTAGGACTGAATAGGCCACAAAGCTTAGTAATTTAATTGGTTAACTAGCCAAAGAACTAGGCAAGTCGAAGTTTCCCAGAGAAATTCTGTTTTAAAATAGAACCTAAAGTTTGGGAAGCACTGATCTACGCCAAAAAACATTCGATCGTAATGGAATATAATAAGGGTTGTTAATCTTATTGAGCAGAATCAAATTTATGATGATTGGGGATTGTTTATTTTGATGCTATTCGTAATTACAGAGATTGGAATCAGCTTCCATTTTATTATTAGATTCGTTATCTTTTCGCTCCAAGCCACCCCTCACCTGCCCATGGTGCATCCTGCTGAATAACGTACGACGCGATGACAACCGATTGGTGGCGTAGCTAAATACTACAGGCCCATGACGGGCAGCAGCGTTACCGGAGCGAAAAGCTACGCCATGCGATCGCCAACCCACCTGCCTAGCGTGGCGATTATGGGAAAAGCCTCCAGGTGTTAGCCTAAAGTGGCGAACAAGTGGAGAGGCCTATGTCTAGCATTGTACTGCGATAGGCTGACGATGATTTACCCATAGGGATAACAGACAAATTAAAAACCATGTTGTCTAGAACTTTGCTACGACTACTTACGACAAACAAGATCTTTACAACTTTGTGATCGTCGTTAATTACCTTAATTATGATCGTCGATAGAATCTCCTACAGTAAATAACTACTGAAAAATATGAGTGAAATCTTGCAAAAAATAAAAATTGTTTCAGTCCTTTTATATCTTAATAAGTAATCACAAAGCACGAATACGCACGCTTCGTATTCTTTCATTGTAAAATGCGCTTAAACAAAACGAAATAAAGACTGTTTACGATTGACAAACCTACGCGATGTTTCGTGTTTGACTGATACAGGGTGAAGTATTATTAGTTTGGTGGCGAAGGTTACATTTTATTTTTCCGGAGAAATTATATACTGTCTACCCAAGCGAATTTAACCTACAAGATATTGCTTCGAGAAAACTAACTTTAAGTTAAATTTTGCTCTAGTCTGTATTTATGGTCATTATTTAACCTTTTTATCTGGGAACACATCTGATTCTGGGAACACATCTGATTATGGCTCGCGAGCTGATTGCAGATAGGAAAAAAAAATTTAACCTTTTGAACGCCAGTTATGTGGCGTGTGCATTTTCTATTGTGTTTTTGGCGGTTACGGGTTTAATGTCATTGACATGAAACTTTTTTTCGGCAAGTGACATAACTAATAGAAGTGCTTGCGTAAAACTGCATGTTATAAACGTTTATAAACTAAAGCTAATGACCAAATAACGTAGGGTCACGTAGATCATTCTGCAAATTTGAACTGGAAGCAAGTAAGCTAAAACAGTGAACCATTTTGATAGGGAAGGGCTACTTAGACAAGCTAAGATGTCCATGACTAGTAAAAACAATTGCATTTATTCAAACACAGAAATTAATATCATACGCAAGCATACACAAGTAGAATACACAATACTTACAGCTTTAGCCATGTTAAATACAGCCAAAATGTGATTTTCGTTAGACAGGAATGCATTAGTGTCCACGGTGATATAGTTGTGTAGAACGGGCATCATGTCCGGGAAATAGTCGAAGCCTTCTTTCTCGAACACTTGGTAGAGAAGCTCGAGGACTTTCCACATGTCTTCCGATATTGACTTTGTAGTCAAATTGCACAGCAAAGTCATCGCTTCTTCGTAATATTCTGTAATAAATTACATGGATTAATACATAGCCTTACATTTTGTAGTGTGGTTATTACTACCTAAGCTGCTATCATCACAATAAAACAGTAAAATGCTTTCGTTTGTCTCTGTAGTTCGAAATATCTAGTGTGTAAAGATTTAAATATACCACCTCCAAAATATAATACAATTATAACAATAATTGAATTACTTAACAATCGAAATTAGTTAGGTACAATAATTCCTAATAATTAAAATACTAGAATAATTTTTGTTCTAAAGCTAAATATTAGATTTAGGTATTATCTAACTAACTAATCAATCCAATACAGTTAAAAACAAAATATTTTCTGTGGAATTTCTGTGTGGAATGAGCTTAAATGACATATTAAAGTAGACAGACTTACCAATAATATTGTGATGTAGTATGTGCCCAACAACACGTAGTACCGTCTTCTCCAACTGGGCCATAATCTCCGGGTTGTCCTCCATCACGTTCAGAACAGTCTCCAACGTGTTCAATAGACCCATAGCCGTGATAGCCTTCTCATCCGTGCCAGAGTCAGTCTCAATAACCTTACTGAATGTCGTCGCCAGATGATCCGTGATCTCATAAGCCATCGGCATCAACTGCTCAGTGTACAACGGTACTATTTTCTGGAGGACATTCGCAATATTATCATTCTCAGTCTCCCTAATAACCTTCAGCAACTCAGTAGTCACTGCTTTGACTTGCGGCTCCAGCATCTTGTGGACCTTCTCCTGAGACGTCAGTAGCATTTGTAGAGCGATAGCCGCTTCCACTTTCACGGGGAGCTCCATGTCTGTCAGCAGAGCGTTGACGGTGAGAGTGACAGCTTCCATCAGCACAAGCTCACTCTTGAACTTAATACCAGCGAAACAGTGGAGGACCCAACACGCTCGGGCGCGCATGTACCCCAGCGGACTGTGGAACTCAGGGATAACGAACTGAGCCAGCAGGGGATCGATATCTTCGTTGCAGAACTTCTTCTTGATGAGTACATCAATCAGAGTACCGATCATGTGCAGGGCCCCATCGCGTTGCCTGGGCCCGTATTCCCCATTCTGACTCCTCAGCACTTGCATGCACAGATGCATCGTACGCTCCAACATGTCCTTGCGTTTTTTGCAGCACGATATGAGCAGAGTCTGTGCCGCTGTGACCGGCGAGACGAAATCTTCGAATATGTCTACGGAAAGGCACAGGATGGTCAGCATTCAAACAGTATGCAGTAACTAATATAATGGCGTGTACGTGAGAGTATATAAAGGCATTGAAAACGGATCACGTCACATCCGTGTGATCAGATTTGAATTGTTTTTGTGTTGCAAATGTGTTTATGAATAAATGCATCGTGTTATAATGCATCGAGGTGCAGTTGTTTGCGCACTTACCGAACTTGATGCGTATGTACTCGTGGGGGTCGGAGTTCCAGAGCTCCTCGTCGGCCTCCGAGTAGGACATGAGCGGGAAGAGTACGTCTTGGATTATCGCGAACATGTGTGGCTTGAGGAGCTTCCACGAGTGCGCGTGGCTTACGCTGTTTTGGTACAGACATGAACAATCAATTTATTTTTGTACACAGCTATAATAAAGCTTACTGCATATTTTAAAAAATACATTTAAATTTTTCTATACAGTTAGGTAGCGATCATACTTTCCTCCTGCCACTTGATGGAAAGCGAAAGAGAGGAAATTGTTGCGACAGCTAAATTTAGTTCAACATGACACAATAGACAGTTGGGATTCTTTTCATTTCTTTCATTATACATGTATGCAAAGATATTCCTGATGATCTAATCTCAAAATTCTCAATTTTTACAATGCCAGAGGATTGTCAGAAAAGAATATTGATTACTTTAAAAAATGAACAAAGATATTATTTATAAAATATTATATGTATGTATCTTGTAGATATACGTAAAGTTGGTAGCATGTTATGTCTCTAAAAATAACTCTATTTACCCGTTGACGCCTATATGCACCAACAACAATAGATTTCCTATTGTGTCTCATTCTCGGCGGTCAAAGGATTAAATTCTGTTATTATTCTAAAATTTATCAACAAAACTCGTGATGTCATGGATTTCCAAGCACGCCATTCAAAATTTATGAGATCTTGTTCAGTTTTGTTCCTTAAAAGTACCAAAATAGGGTAGAGTTTTTATTAAAAACAATAAAAGGCAGACCATGTTAGCCATCCCAGGAGCCTATGGGCAGATGAAGTTAAGTACATCCTCACCCTGGTCCTACGGTTGAATAGAAGCAGGTTGAGCAGGATAGACCTCAATGGAAAGCTCTAATGCCTGAGGCTTACAATTTGACTGGGCAAAGTTCCTTATCTGGACCTTGCCCTGCTACAAAACAAATACAAACGAACTAAAAAAATAAATAACACTTACCATTGGTCAATATAGCTAATTGTCTGTTGCAGCACGCGCGGCGACACATAAATCTTGTTTCTATACTGATCTAGTATCCGCAGCAATACTTCCAAGATGCCCCCAGTGAATGTTGTGAGGTACCACTCTGCAAACTGCACATACTCCTCGCGGGCATTTACTGGGCTACCATATCTATTGACAATATTATATACTGTTACATTATTATCATCAGTCGCTTGTTGAAATAAAGGATGTAAGGAAGAGGCCTGTCATCTTTTCCCTCCAAGCCAACCTCACCTCCCCATGGTGCATCCTGCCGAATAACAAATCAGGCGCTGGCAACACAATTTAAGGCGGCATAACCATCACAATTGAAGGCGTAGCTAAATACCACAGACCGATGACGGGCAGCAGCGTCACCAGAGCGAGAATCTGCGCCCTGCAATCGCCAACTCGACTGCCCAGCATGGCAATTATGATATATCCTCCAGATGTTTGCCCTAAATGGTCAACAACTGGAGAGGCCTATGTCCAACAGTGGACTGCAATAGGCTGATGATGCTTGTTGAAACTTGCAGAAAACACAAAATCAGTAATACAGTCATCCAAAGGAAAACTAAAACCATGATAACACAACCATCGGCTTAGTTTTTTCTGAGTTGAGCATAAAGGTTAAGGCTCACTTTGGGAGCAGGGTGGTATATGAAACCAGCAAAAGTATCATCATCATCATCATAAGCAGCAAAAGTATAAAATTCAAATATTTTCTTAAATGTTCAATGTTCGATGATAATGATGTCTGATGTTCAATGTGTGAGTGAATCGGTTTTTGCTGGGTGAGTGCGTTCCATCGTAGACTACGATATTGCTTACCATCAGGCAAACCGCAGTCAAACGCAAACTCATTGTAAATAAAAATAAATTTAAAAAATATTGCTCTTTATACTTATCACACACTAGTTAAAATAACTGCCGTGTTTGTCACAGATAAAGTTGTAAGTAGATTTACATGTCAATAACAAAACATTACCTTTCGAAGAGTCTGTACAGGTTATGGACAGCCCACTTCTTGCATTTCCACCAAGGTAGCTCCATTCGTTCATCCTCATCCACCTGCAGCGTGTGTTCTGGTATCGGCTGTTCCATCACAGACCGGAGGACCTCCATCCATTTGGTGAATATCTCCTTGGTTATTAAGTCTAGAGGTAAAATATACTGTGGACAAAAGATTACATCATTTTCATCCCTTTATAATTTCACCAATTAAACATAATCAGAATATGAAGCTGAAAAAATGTGAGCTTCCTCATTTATGTATTTTTTTTTCTTTCTTTCTCCATCTGCGATCAGCTGGCCAACTTTAATCAAATTTCCTGGATCATTTAATTAGAGTTTTGAGGTCCCGTCCTCACAACTTGCTATCAAAATTGTATAACTCAGGAACTGATTGCAGTAGGATTCACAGGTAATACTTTTGAACACTACTATGATGTTGAATTTGGTATTCTCCTACTTTTTGCTGAAACAGAATCTACTTACTTTTATTAGGCCGAAAAAGCATTTGAGTATTTGCTTTTGTATTAGAACTGATTCAACGGACTGGTCTGCTTGGAGATTCACAATCAAATTGTACATCATCGGTAGCAATAAGTTCATAGCCTCTATAAGCGGCACCCTCTTCTCCGCCAAATTATATTCATAGTTCTTTATTAGCTGATACAGGCACAACAATGCTCCCATCCAACTGTTTGGTTCAGGATTTTGTAAATAAATATGGATTTTGTCTACGACCTGTGTCCAACGTGTTGGGAAATCATGTTTAATGATTGTTTTCAAGCAAACGCAAAGTTGAACTCTAATTATATCAGGCGCTTGAACGATTGCATCCACAATTATGTCCCGGATCATGGCACGGTCCTGCTCGTGAATGCTGAACGGCATCGGCTCGCCAGCCTCCGCCTCTTTGTCCTGCCATCCCGATGTGATAAGGTTCTTGAGGTAGACGACACCAGCTTGCCTGACTGGTATCTGGACATCATTGAGCATAACCACTTGCAGGAGTGACGGGGCAAACCCAATTATTTTATGTATCTGAAACAATATTTCTTGATAATATGATAATACCAAGTGTGTATGACAGTATGTTTTCTATTACGTCAACTGTATAGTGTGCAATAAAGAAATTCTATCTAATATGGAACATGCATTACTCCCTTTTTTGATTTTTTTTTTTATTTTTTATACTTGCAGTAAATTAACTAATACATACATTATTTAATTCGATTAAGTAGGAGTTTGAAATCTTTAATCCCTTAAATACTTATAGAGAACTAACGAAGAATTTTTAAACATAATATTTTCTATTATAAGTTTTAAAGTTATTTTTTTTTTTTTTTTTTTTTAAATATCAGACAACATCACATACATTGCTCCGATCCCAAAGTAAGTAGCTTAAGCACTTGTGTTATGGGTATCAGAACAACGAAGGTACCACAAATAAATACTTAAATACAAATATAAACACCCAGACACGGAACAAACACAAGTGTTCATCACACGAATGTTTGTCCCGGGTGGGAATCGAACCCACGACCCTTGGTTCAGAAGGCAGGGGTCACTACCAATTGAGCCACCGAGCCCGTCACATATTATTATATTGGATAAACAGTGAGTTTGAATGAGTAATATGACATCAAATAACATAATACAAATACAATACAAAGATAGAAATAAAGAAAACAAGTTTATTTGGCAGTAAGCACACATTACATGCAATTGTAACATGAAAGGGACCATTTTGTATCCAATTTGAATTTTGGTTTCACTGCTTATTTGATTATTTTTTAATTGTATATAGCGACTATGTAATAACATACATGTAAATAGTGTGTAATGTTCTAGTTTTAAAATATGACTATAAGTTGAAGAGATATAAAATTTTTGTAAGTAAGGAATACTTGACATTATTTTTAAACCAAATACTGATTATTGATTTATTTAAAAGCCAAAGTGGTTAAATGCATCTTCATTTCACAGTGAGTTGAAGCAAAAATACTGTAATAAAAATATTATTTGGCTATTGCTTGTGAAATTTAAGATACAATCCATTGGTAATATTTATATTTTATTATTTGTTTCATAGTACCAAGACAAATAGTCACATAGCCAAAAAATTTAATCCTGTTGGAAGAATAAAGCCTACTGCGAATAATAATTTAGCAAACGAAATGTCCTAAATAAACAATAAAGAAATTGTACTTTAAAAGGTATAGTAGGTAATTACTAGAACTTTTTCGTTCGCCAAGTTTGGTTATAAATAATGTTCTCAAAGGCATGTCTGCCGGTTTGTTCTTTTGTAGGTTAGATACGTGGATAAAAATAGATGTTTCCAGTGCAATGCCCAGGATAATTGTAGAATGAAAACAAAAAGCGCCAAGGTATGCGAAAACATGTTGTAGAAAATCACACCAGCGCGGCATGATAACACGGCCCAACGTAAAGAGCATGAGCACAAGAAAAATTACACACTTTAACGTGCCATGCAATTTGGCAGCTTTATAAAATTCCCCAGCATGTGGACGAGTAATTGCATACCTGCGAGAGCTGTTCCTCGGCCTGCTGCCTCTGGTTAGGATCGATGGTAGCGCGCAAAATTTCGGTTAACTTTCTTGTGTCCATTTTAAAGAAATTAACATTAAAAATTTAAATTAAATACTTTTACAACGGGGGGCATGAGCCGCCGCCGGGCGTGGAAGTAAAAAAGACAAATTGTCTATGGTTAAAAAGTCACGATACACGTAGCTGATCTTAAAAAGCTATAAAGCCTAGTGCACATAATATTAATCATCATATAAAAGTCAGGCCTGCAAAGTAAGAAACCTTGTGTTACATAATTATTCTCAGTGCACTTGAATTACATCTAAGTCCACTAACTGGCCCACTGTACTATCTGTTGCCATATAACGTGCAGATAAAAAAAAATTAGGTTGACTTGGGAGCATGGTATTAGACCCTAGCTGGTTCCTAAGAACGAATGAAACGAAAAAAATGTGGTTCTGAGTTTATTACACCATGGACACACCATAACGCAATAAAATTATTTTTCTTCATAAATTAATTAATTAAATATTAATTTCAGAAAACATTAGAAGGGACTAAAGAAGGTATTCTATGTTTGCTCATATTCATTTATTAATGTGATTACATAAAAATAAAAATATAAAATATAACAAAATATCTCCGTTGAAAGACCAAAAGAAGCAGGAGTTTGCAACGTGCATTTCATTATTATAATGTCCGTCGACAAGCTAGTGACCAAAAGTCAAACCAAAATGCAAACACAATAAAGTTTGTCAAATGTGCCACTTAAGTTTTGTTCTGCTATGAATCTTTAACGTACCTACACTTAAATATTTACTTAGAAATTATAAAGTATATAATTATTGCTACGCGTTCGACCTCTTCCAAAAAACTTTTGGTTAAAGAATAGATAGATGTTTCTATCTATCTATTCTTTATCCTTTCTTTTGGCTCTCTGTCAATTGAATTTGGCCGTATTAGGGTTTGACAGATGCTTAGTGATGTAACGAAACGCTTGACGTCTCGCAATTGCGACTTTAAACCGTAATTTTCAAGCGAGAAGGTATAATTTCAAAGTGAGTGCTCTAGGAGAACATCCTACCCGGTGACAGAAATTTGTCACTAAAAATTCGGGGATTGTGCTCACCCCAGTCACTCGAAAATATGTTATTTTACATTATTAATAGAGAGAGCAGAGGGCATAGCAAATCTTCGCTCGAAATTAGCCACCCGTCCAGGGAAGGTCCCGCCAACCAACCCAACCTCCACCCTTTATAACACCGATACTAAATGACCCGGAGTCATGTTTCTGCCAATGAGAAGGGTTTACGGAGCTCGTGGGGTGAGCGCTACATCGGCAACCGGGGGCTTGGATTGGGCTAGCATGGCGGTGTTAATTTCGCATTCATTCGCAAAAATCGCAAGGTTTAACAATGTGGTTGACCTTAAAGATTTAAATGAAGTAGATGACAGGTACATAATCAAAACATAACTGTAAGGATCTCTACACTTTCTTCCATTAGCAACTGTTTTTGTTCATATACGAAAGGTCAAGTCCCATTCTGAGAATTTGGGAGGAAATGTATAAAAAAGAGAAATATCGATAATATGTCATTATTTTTTATTGATGTACATCATCTTTTTATATTATATGAACTTATCTTTTTAAATTTAATATACAGAAATTTCTTAATAAATAATAAGGTTTGACCCGTTTCCCATGTTTTTCGGTACACAAATATTGATGATTAGTTAACATTACACTCAAGAGTGATTAAGGATATCTACGTTCCATGGAAAGGTTTCGAACTTCTGCTTCTGTCTACTTCCTTTAACCACTGTTATCTTAAACGGAGTTTAGAGCGATATAATACAATTACAGTATGATTTTTTTCTATTACATCTACACAAATGATTTCCGTTTATATAAAAAGATAATAAGAGAATATTTTTGTTTGTTTATTTTGTGAGGAGTCTGTCTGTCTGTAGTCTCAGCGCGACGCGAACGTTGAACAATAACAAACGTCAGTCAATGTGAAGTAAAAAAAAAAAATAGTCTGTGTTAGGGACTTGCACCGGAGCGAAATTTTGACAACCGATTGAATTCACCGGTTTTTTGTAAAGCTCCGGTGATTCACCGGTGATCACCGGAGCTTTACAAAAATAATTAAGATATATTTTTTTAAATATTTGAGGACAAATCACACTGTTTGAGCTGGCCCCAAAGTAAGTTCGAAACTTGTGTTGTGTTTGTTATTGCTTAGACAGAGAGATCCGACGTGGCGGATGACGTCACGTACCGTGCCCGCCATACAAACTCCATAGAAAAATCTGTTTCGCGTGAGAGAGACATATATATTCACTTTCAACGACTGTATCTCGCCCAATTTTCAGCCAATTTTGATTTTGTTTTCACTGTTCGTAGTATATTTTTATATATTTTACGATAAATTAGTAAATACATGAAATTATTTTTCATGCATATTCCCTATTGTAAGGCCGGATGGCTACTTTATTAGATATTTTTGATGAAAAACTGGTAGTTTACGAATAGCTCTAATAGGCCGAATCCAGGTCCATCCAAGGAAAAAGATTTACGAAAAAAATGAGGTACAATAATTTTGTCATCAAATAAAAATGCACTTCTATAGTAGTTTCCACCAAATATTTCAAATAATCAAGATACCAGAAGAAATGAAACTGGAACTCAAACTGAAAATATAGATCATGCACGTTGCAACGAATTATGCGGAAGATTGATAGCTAGTGAAATGAATCATATAAAAGAACAAGAACGTTTTCAGTTAATGACTGAAATTATTAATCTTATAAGATTCAAGCAAATTCGTAAATAATTTAAATTAATGTGGTTAAATAATTAAAATACTTATTGATTAATGAATCTTTCTTTTATTTATCTAATGTTTTTAACATTAATTAAATCTTCATAAATACAATACAATCACCGGAGTTTAATCGATTAATCACCGATTAGTTTTAATCGATTACTTTTACCGATGAATCACCGGTGATTCTCCGGTTCTCACTGCTCCGGTGCAAGTCCCTAGTCTGTGTGTACTGTGAAGTAATACTGGCGAACGGGCTGCGCTGCGCTGAATTTCATGCTATTTATTATTTTTTTTGCCAATTTTGGAGTCAAAACATTCAAAAATAAAAATTATTTTCCATCGCTAAATCTACAGTGAATTTTATGTTACAGTAATGTTTCGGTTGCTTTGGCTTCACTAAAAATGATAAAATATTTACTTTACAGGCGATGTTTTGTTTCAAATCGCACCTCAAACGATTTTCTATAAAAATAGTTTTCTGTAAAGTTTTTTGAACAGTGGACTATGGGACTTGGTCAAAATGAGATACAATAAGCAAGAATTATTTGCATTAGCATCGCAGACGTCGCAGAATTTCGATCGGGAAGGTGTTTTGGTGTTGAAGGAACGTCAGGATGGATTCTTTCGCAGATCTGAAGGTCGGTGGGCGAACTGCATTTCTATTATGTTTAAATTTGTGCAAGGATTGATTACAATAAAAGGTGTGATGTCTGCGATAAAGCATCAACTATCCATTATCAGCTGTAATCAATTGCATTTAAATTCATGCCATTAATCATGTAAATGTCACGTTTTGTGTGTCCGCCGAGCACGATATTGATGTTTTTAGGTGTTTCTTGAGGAACAGCCTTCATGATGATGTTGAATTTCGTGGCGAGCCTTTGGAGGCAATATTACTTTTTAAAACATTTGAAAAGAATTCAAACTATCCATAGACACTTTTATGCTAACACCCTACACAAAAATATTAATCTAAAATGTGGGTAGTTACTGATGTTTTAAGTGAAATACTAGCCTAATTCCTTGTGTGGTCGCCTGTTATTGGCTGGTTCACCAGGAACTGCCTCCATATTTAGTTTCCGTCTGTGAACCTATATAAAGCTGCATGCTAGCCTCGATTCTTCCATTTGCCATCACACCAGCCTTCACACCTAGCCATCTCGGGACTTTGCAAAAGGACGTTGCATTTCATAACCAGGTACCTTTTAACATTAAGTTTTTTACTAAATTCATTTCATATTTCATTATTATGTACATTTTATGCTTATTTTCTTATTATTTCAATAGATTTCTTATTATTTCGTATAAATCTTTTAAAACGTGTGTGTTAACTACCCTCATAAGTATGGCCACTGTTAATTTCTGTAAATTACTTTCCTTTTTATTATTTGCTACATCTACAATATGTTTTATACTCATTTCAAGTATTATTTTCTACATATTTTATGGAATCCTTTAAATTTGCAAATCCCCCACGTGTGTTCTTGATTTTTCAAACCATGTGCTTTCTTTTCCGTTACATCTAGAAGGTTCTAAAATATATTTTCTACATGGTTATTAAATCTTTTAAGATGTAAACTAGTGGAAATCTGCCCCCATATTTTTTGTGCCATGTGCTTTCTTATTTCAATAACGGAATTTAATATGTTATAGCTAGAAAGTTTTAATATACCTATATATTTTTAGTTTTTATGTATCAATATAATATATTTTCTACCTGGTTATTAAATCTCTTAAATTAGTGCAAATCTACCGCCATATTTTTTGGTGATTGAACCATGTGCTTCTTATTTCAATAACTGAATTTAATATGTTATAGCTAGAAAGTTTTAATATACCTATATATTTTTAGTATTTATGTATCAATATTATATTTTCTACCTGGTTATTAAATCTTTTAAATTAGTGCAAATCTACCGCCATATTTTTTGGTGATCGAACCATGTGCTTTCTTATTTCAATAACTGCATATAAAATGTAATATTTAGACAGTTTTAATACCTACCTATATATTTTCTACAAATTTTATGAAACCTTTTAGGACGTAAATTAGTGCAAATCTATCTCTAATTTATAAGGTGATCAAACCATGTGCTTTTTTATTCTAATAATAACTGAGTTTAATTGTTTTTATGCATGAATATAATATATTTTCTACATAGTTATTAAATCTTTTAAATTAGTGCAAATCTACCCCCATATTTTTTGGTGATTGAACCATGTGCTTTCTTATTTCAATAACTGAATTTAAAATGAAATATTTAGACAGTTTTAATACCTACCTATATATTTTCTACAAATTTTATGAAACCTTTTAGGATGAAAATTAGTGCAAATCTCTAATTTATAAGGTGATCAAACCATGTGCAAATAATAACTGAATTTAATTGTTGTTGTGTATGTATGTATATGGAAAGTTTTAATAGGTATATTTTCTACAAATTTTATGAAATTCTATAAGACGTAAATTAGTGCATATTTGTTAGGCTTAATTTTGTTATTCAAAACATGTGCTTTCTTATCTTGCTCCTAGGGCTTAATTTTATTGTTATATCTACAATGTATTAAATATAAATGTAGAAAACGTAATTCCTTCTGGTATTTTCTCTCATTCTCATGTATTGGTGTACATTGGGAGTACTTTTTTTTATTTCTCTACCCTACATTTTAAGAGAGGTAGGGCAAAGCGATTCTTCGCTCGAATTGAGCCACCAGTCTGGGGAAGGACCTCCACCCTATAGTATACCACTGCCAAATGAAATCCGGGTCTCTGGGGGTGAGTAGGGTTTTCCAGAGCTCATGGGGGGTCAGTGTTGGGCCGGCATGGCGGTGGCAACTGACAAGTAACTGACCAGCTCCTTACCCGTTGTCACAGGGACTTGGGTTTCTCTTTCCATCATCCTAAAAAAAAACGGTCAGAGTGTAGGAAACATTTAATTACAGTTCTAGTTCTTTTTTTAAAGTTCTATTTTATTCTAGGTTGTTCCGTGCGGTGGTTCCGTCTCCGGGGCAACCTGCTGTTCTATCTCAAGGGTCCAGAACCCTGGTACGAGCCCGTAGGTGTGATAGTGCTTGGTCATCATGAAATAAAATTACAAACGCAAGACGAAAATGGGCATTGGCCCTTTCAAATAGGTAAGTTTTATTTTTTCCATTTACCCACCATTGGGAGAGGCCTATGTCCTGCTGGCATCAGTCCACTGCTGTGGACTGATGTGGGCTGATGATGATGACCCACCATTAGGCAAAAATATTATTATTTGTACTAACCAGCTAATATAATTTAAAATCTGAGGTTTCATTGCTGAAGGGCAATAAATTACGCATAAATGGACACTGTGCCACATGGTCAATTTGAAGGTTATTGATTATTTCGATTTTATACAAAGATTTTGTTGATTTTTTTGTGGGTAGGTAGGAGTGGTAGAAAGTTAGGAACATACCTTCTGCTCTGCCCCTAGTGTAAGAGTTGAAATATCTAACTCGTTTCAAATTTCTCATTTCCTTAGTGAGTTTTTCTTTATTTAATTAAATTGAATACGTGCAATACCTGCCTATCTTTGCCGCGTCGTTATAATGTGGAATTCTTCTAAAATTTTCTTCATGTAGTGCAAAGAGCTTCAAAACTTGGGAAATTAAAAATAAAAAAAAAAAAATGGTTTTCTCCAAGCAAATCTTTCTAAGTGTATATTCTCTATTAATTGAATAGAATTCAAATAAATTTTCAGCGTATTTTCAGCGCATCTGTCAAAAGCCGTAGCGACTTGGGGCCTGTAAGAGCACCATTTGACAGATGCTAGTTTGATGTGTGGTTGTCTGTACTAAATGTAACTAAAACGGGACTTGAACAATTTTTGCTTCAATTGTGTATCGGCCTTCATCAAACATTTTGAACAGTTTTTATAATGTAGGTAGTTTTGATCGGACTTGGTCAGTTTACACCAATCACCTAGTCTTCCCTAGTACTAAGACTTTTTGGATCATGACTGGTTTCACATACAAATAGATAAAGTTATTTCATATCTTGACCTGACCAGGTATCTAACATGTAGTGGCGACTGTGTTCTTTTAGACTTAACACTCTATCTGATGCTGTCAAATCATCATCATCAGCTTATTACAGTCCACTGCTGGACATAGGCCTCTCCAGTTGAACTTAGAGCAAACATCTGGAGGATATACCCATAATCGCCACCCTGGGCAGGCGGGTTGGCGATCGCAGGGCGTAGCTTCTTGCTCCGGTGACACTGCTGCCCGTCACCGGTCTTTAGTATTTAGCTACGCCTTCAATTGTAATGGTTATACCGCCACCAGTCGGTTGCCAGCGCCTCGTTTTTTATTTGGTAGGATGCACCACGGGCAGGTGAGGTTGGCTTGGAGCGAAAAGGTGATAGGCCGCTCCCTTACATCCCCATGCTGTCAAATTGCAGCACAGATATTCAATTGTTTTATAATATATAATTGTTTCAGTTTGGGATAACGGCGTTTGCTATAGGTTGGCAACGTTCCATGAATCTGAACGCACATTGTGGTTGAAGGGTATACAAATGGCCTCCTACGACTATATAAGCAAGCAAATAGCTGCACTGCAAGAGAACCTTAACAAAATCAGACCGGTTATTGACATAGCAAGTTATAGGATGCAGAAGGGTATTATTATAGGTAAGTGATCATTTTTTTTTTATAATTTCTGTTTAATTAATTAGCCTCTATGCATATCTCGTCCAACTTCTTCCAGACTTCTCTATCTGTGGCTTTCCCATTTCTATTTCAGCTTTTCAATAATTTCTATTCAATTAACAGTTATTTGACTGGCTCAATGGCTCATTTGGTAGTGACGTCTACCTACTGAGCCAAGGGTTGTGGGTTTGATTCCTGCACAGTACAAACATTTGTGTTAATAAACATAGTTTGTATTGGTCTGGGTGTTTAATATGTATTTATTTACAAAAAAAGTACCTACACCAATCGGTTGCCACAGCCCCCCCCCCCTGTGCCCCCTTCATGCACCCCCATGCCCCCCCCATGCCCCCCCATGCCCCCCCATGCCCCTCCCCCATGCCCCCCCTATGACCCCCTATGACCCCCCCTATGACCCCCCCCTCCTATGACCCCCTATGACCCCCCCTATGACCCCCCCCTCCTATGACCCCCCTATGACCCCACCCCCCCCCCCTATGACCCCCCCTATGACCCCACACCCCCCTATGACCCCCCTATGACCCCCCCTATGACCCCCCCCCCCCCTATGACCCCCCCCCATGCCCCCCCCCCTCTAGGCAGATGATGAAAAATGAAGACACTTTTTTAATAGTAGCTTGACATAATGGCTTCTCTACGCCTAATGGAAAGCGAAAGAGAAGCCCAAGTCGCTGTGACAACTGGCAAGTAACTGGTCAGTTACCTGTCAGTTGCCACTGCCATGCCGGCCCAACCCTATCCTCTCACGAGCTCCGGAAGCCCTACTCACCGGCAGAAACACGACCTGCAGGTCATTTGGCTGCAATTTTCTATAGGGTGGAGGTCCTTCCCCGGACGGGCAGTTCAATTCGAGCGAAGATTCGCTATGCCCTCATCATCATCAGCCACATCAGTCCACTGCTGGACATAGGCCTCTCCCAGCACAGTGGCGTGCTCGATTTTAGGCTTTTTACATCCAGCACTTGCCAGCCGTCCTGCGCAAATCGTCACTCCACCTGGCCTGAGGGCGTCCTTCACTACATTTGCCGAGACGCAGTCTCCACTCCAGAACTCGTTTACCCCAACGGTTATCGCTATGCCCTACCTCGCTTAAATTACACTTGAACAATAAAATTCGTTTTGCAGATTTGAACGAGGTGCCATTGTGTGAGTTGACTCTGTCGTGTGACAATCTCTTGTGTAACGCGTACGGTCTGCCGCCCTCGCCCATGGTGGTGGTTTACTTCAGGTACCCCAATGGCCTGAGCGTCAAATACGGCGCTACGGAGATCGTAGACGTGAGTATTTGTACCTATAACATCATCATCATCATTACCTTCATCATCATTATAATAGTCATCATCATCTTCACCATCACCATCATCATAGTAATTGGTCATCATCATCATAGTCATCACCGTCATCATGGTTATCATCATCATAGCCATCAACATCATATTCAAGAATCATTTATTCATTTCATTTTTTTTTCATTTATCATTTTTTTTTTTGTTTTTTTTTTTTTTTTTTTTTTTCATCATTATAATAGTCATCATCATCGACATCACCGTCATCATCATCATCAATGACATCATCACTATCATCACAGTCATCATCAACCTGAAGACGTCCACTGCTGCACATAGGGCTTCCTCAAAGACATTTTTATCATTTTGGAGGGATTTGCGTTAGTCAGCACGCTTGCTAAACTATACCTATTATAATATTTATAGAAGGAGATTTTTTATGGGAGACCAAATAAATAAAAGTTGACTAGTGATTGATTTGCTTAATTGTCCGTTGCCGCAGCGACTTGGGTATCTTTCACTTTCCATCAGGCGCCGTGGGGGCGTAGCTCCTCACTTCGGTGACGCTGCTCCCCGTCATCTCGTTAACTAGGCCTTCAATTGTGATAATTATACCGCCACCAGTCGGCTGCCAGAGATAGAATGTAAGCACATTCCGTCTGACAAGAAAGAGAGGTAGGGCATAGCGAATTTTCGCTCTAATTGAGCCGCCCGTCCGGGGAAGGACCTCCACCCTATAGAATACCGCAGTCAAATGACCTCTGGGTCGTGTTTCTGCCGGTGAGTAGGGTTTCCGGAGCTCGTGGGGGGTTAGGGTTGGGCCGGCATGGCGGTGGCAACTGACAGGTAACTGACCAGTTACTTGCCCGTTGTCACAGCGACTTGGGTTTCTCTTTCGCTTTCCATCAGGCGTAGGGAAGCCATTATGTCGAGCCACTATAAAAAAAAAACGTACTGATAAAATTGTCCTTTACAGACTTGCAGTAACCCGAGTTTCTCGAAGACCATACAGTTCCGTGCGAGCGACGGTCTTACGGGGGACTCTTATGTCAGACTGGTGGTGTATGATGTCAAAGACCGGGTCTCGGGGACAGTCGTCCCCATGGGGTATACGTCACTACAGCTAAGCACTATACAGGTATGTTTCACTTTTTAACCGACATAAAAAAAGAGATTCTTAATTGGACTGATTTTTTTTTGTATGTATGTTACGATATATCTTCGAAAGTGTGAAGTCGGGTTTTATTTTGTTAAAAAATGATGTTATGTTGTTTAACGTCAATGAACCTTGTGAACTTAGAGTCGTGGGTTCGTTCCCCACCCGAGACAAACCAATGCGAGATGAACTTTTGTGTTTAATCCGTTTCCGAGTGTTGATATGTACCTATCATTTTATTTGTGGTACCTTTGTTGTTCTAAACGAAAAAAAAGTATAATTATATTGTTTATGATTTGTTTGTTATCTATCTTCATGAAGTTTTTTATACACATATAGATAGGAGTGACTGGGGGATTCTCGGAACAGATTCGAAAAAATATTAAAAGTTAATTTCCCAAATTGACCGGTATCGAATCTGAAACCTTGGATCCTATCAATATAATTTGTATTACACTTAGTCGCCATCTTGTTTTCTAACAACATACTCGTTCTAATATTTAACCTTAAAACATTTGGTATTACGAGTATAATGAAGCATTCCTTTTGATTTGGATAATTTCCTAGGTAACGATTTTATAATGATTGATAAAATGACAAATGCCACACCAGTGTTGTTCAAACTGTGGTTGGTGACCTCTGGAGAGTCTTGTGACCTTACTCGGGGGTAAAAGGACATGGTCTAGGTTCTAAAATAAGACCACAATTACTAACCTCTGGTCTGATTGTGGTAAGGAGTCGCAATAAAATTGCAACAATTTAAGAGAGGTAAGGCATAGCGAATTTTCGCTCGAATTGAGCCGCCCGTCCGGGGAAGGACCTCCACCCTATAGAATACCGCAGTCAAATGACCTCTGGGTCGTGTTTCTGCCGGTGAGTAGGGTTCCCGGAGCTCGAGGGGGGTTGGGTTGGGCCGGCATGGCGGTGGCAACTGACAGGTAACTGACCAGTTACTTGCCCGTTGTCACAGCGACTTGGGTTTCTCTTTCGCTTTCCATCATCGTTTTCTCTAAAGAGGTCGCGTGTTCGGAGAGTTTGAAAAACATTGGCCTATGCATAACGGTTTGACTGACAAGTCATTATCGTAATTGTTGTTGTATTAATTAATATCAATATCATACCAATATTTAGTGTTATCTCTGTCCTGTTGATAACGGAACACACGAATAAACACTTTATTACCTTAATCGTAACGAGACATTTGCCTTGCGTTATGCTGACGTCATTGGATTAGGTAGTACTTACTTGCTTATTAATAGCTGCAATAAGGTTACAATGTTAAGAAACACTGTGAATCCCTTGACTTTGTTCGCGTTAATATCTATAGTATACCGCAGCTAAATGACCTCCGGGTCGTGTTTCTGCGGATCTCGTGGGGTGACCGCTGCATCGGCATGACTGGCTTGGTAGTGACCGCTGCCTTCTGAACCAAGGGTCGTGGGTTCGATCCCCACACATTACAAACATTTGTGTGCATGAACATGTCTGTTTGTATTGGTCTGGGTGTTTTCTATGTATAATATGTATTTATTTACAAAAAAAATATCTAAGTAAGTTTATCAGTTGTCTAGTACCCATAGTACAAGCTTCGGCTTAGTTTGGGGCTAGATGGCGCTGTGTGGCCCAGCGTGGCATGTCATGTGTGGCTTGGAGCGAAAAGATGATAGGCCGCTCCCTTACAATGTACCTATACCATGTTTTATGCAAATAAAGAATTTATTATTATTATTATTACATCTCAGAATGCAGAATAGAGCATAAATCCAAAAAAGTGTCTCGTTTATTTGTTTGCTACGGCGCACCTTTGTGCCGGACCTCCTATGGAGCTTGTACTAATTGGTCCGTTGTCGTCAGGAGGCGCAAAGGCTGCGGGTCCCGCTGAATAACAGCGACGGCAAGACGGTCGGCTTCGTCACCATCAACGGCTGGAGCCTGGAGCCTTCGTGCAGCGGCAGCAGCCCCATGCACACCAACGACAAGAACTGCATGGATATACCGCAGAAGGTATGTTGTTTATGTTTTTTTTTCTTTATAATAGCTCGGCATCATGGCTTCCCTTCGCCTGATGGAAAGCAAAAGAGAAGCCCAAGTCGCTGTGACAACGGGCAAGTAACTGGTCAGTCACCTGTCAGTTGCCACCGCCATGCCGGCCCAACCCCGACCCCCCACGAGCTCCGGAAACCCTACTCACCGTCAGGAACACGACCCGGAGGTCATTTGACTGCGGTATTCTAGAGGGTGGAGGTCCTTCCCCGGACGGGCGGCTCAATTCGAGCGAAGATTCGCTATGCCCTACCTCTCTTGATTGCTTTTTTGGCATCAGTGTCGATCACTAATCATCCCCTGATTGTTATTTTGAAAATATATTTAATGTGCAGAATTGACCTCTCTACAGATTTATTATAAGTGTAGTAGATACTAATCCACATATGAAATAACCATGAACAATAAAGTAATGAATGGTGTGATGGTACCGATGATATCGGCTCGCTATCCTCACACGAACACGTCTTTAGTCGGCGGGGGTGGGACACAGAGTCACAGACTGACACTGTCCTCCCACCCCGCACCT
Source organism: Conogethes punctiferalis (assembly GCA_031163375.1). Classification (NCBI taxonomy): domain Eukaryota; kingdom Metazoa; phylum Arthropoda; class Insecta; order Lepidoptera; family Crambidae; genus Conogethes; species Conogethes punctiferalis. The sequence goes on along the minus strand of CM062101.1, from coordinate 8,960,700 downwards.
TGCGTGAAGTGTAGGAACGAGACGACAGTTGTCAGTGTCAGATGTCAGTGTCAGATGTCAATGTCAGATGTCAGTGTCAGATGTCACTGTCAGATGTTTGACAGTGCGTGTAGTTGTGTGTGTCTGTTTGTATGTATGCTACAATAAGCATAGAAGATAGATTTACAAGTTTTACCATTGGCAGGTTCTCAGCCACCGACGCTCCCAATCGCTGCCGCCGCGGCTCGGCCTCAAGCTCAAGTACCCGTCCTTCTGCAGCCTTATGAAGCAGAACTTCGTGAACTGCCACCAAGTGACGTATCGATTCCACTCGGGCCTCGGCGGCGACATCACCGTGCACGAGATCATGGCAGAGTCGAAGCTGTGCTATCACATGCCAATGCAGCTGCTGTAAGTATACAACTTTTCTTTCCGTTCTTCCGGTCTCATACGGTAAACATCACTAACGACAGTTCTTAACAAATATATCACAGGATAACGTGCGAGTAATCCAAATTTGTGCTTTGAATCGTCGAAAGTTGTGTTTTCTAGTGTGTGAAACACAGTGAAGAAATCGTTATCGTAAATCCATGTTCCATTCCATAGGCCATATCATGACCAATTCCATAGGCCTCTCCAGTTGTTCGCCACTTTGGGCTGGAGGACTTACCTAGTCGCTATTCTGGGCAGGCGGGTTGGCGATAGCAAGGCGTAGCGCCTCACTCCGGTGGCGCTGCTGCCCGTCGATGCGAAGCGATGTGTGGCCCAGCGAGGCATGTCTTGGGTTTATTTATTAGATCCAAGCCTTTGGGACAGTTCAGAGTGTAATACCTACATGTATTAGCTAATTGACTGGCTCGATGGCTCATTTGGTAGTGACCCCCATCTGAACCAAGGGTCGTGCGTTCGATCCCCACCTGGGACAAACATTCGTGTGATGAACACTTGTGTTTGTTCCGTGTCTGGGTGTGTATAATATGTATTTAAGTATTTATTTGTGGTAACTTCATTGTTGTGATACCCATAACACAGGTGCTTAAGCTGCTTACTTTGGGATTCATCATCATCATCATCATCAGCCTATTACAGTCCACTGCTGGACATAGGCCTCTCCAGTTGTTCGCCACTTAGAGCAAACATATGGAGGATATACCCATAATCGCCACGCTGGGCAGGCGGGTTGGCGATCGCAGGGCGTAGCTTCTTGCTCCGGTGACGCTCTGGGATTAGAGCAATGTATTTGATGTTGTCTAATATATTTGATATTAGATATATTTTATTTTTCCTTCACCAGCGACATCTACATACACCAAGAGAAGGACCTTCTTGAGGAACTACTGTCCGTCGGCGATATGATCGGACCCTGGCAGAACCGGCGTATGGACCTCATCAACATCCACATATCGATGTTAAAGCTCTACTGCCACTCCAAGCGGTGCATGGAGCAGGCAGACAGCTCTTACTTCAAGCCGAGCAACCGCAAAGGTGAGTACCGAACCGCTCGACGCCTTGGTTTCATACCACGGAGCAACTATGAAGAGACCACGGCACTGCAGATATCGGGAGGTCCTTCCGAAAACAGGATATCTTTTTTTTTATATAGTAGCTCGATATAATGGCTTCCCTACGCCTGATGGAAAGCGAAAGAGAAGCCCAAGTCACTGTGACAACGGGCAAGTAACTGTGAATGTCAAAATGACGGGCTTGCATTTTGTTCACAGTGTGCTCATTATTTAATGCTGATTTTGTTCTATTTTGTCCCTTCATTCCGAATTTTGTGCTCCAGTAGATTAAGAAAAAAAAATATTTATTTGTGGTGCCGCCAGTTTGATATCAATATGGCGGGACCACTGGTCGTTGTTGACAAAGTTCTATTCATGTCGTTAAATTAACTACGTCAAACTTATGTTCTCATTTTCTTCTCCATAACATAAAATCAGCGCTGTATTTCATAAAGTGCTTTCAAAGTAATGGCATTACTAAAAATACACATTAATATACTATACCATTAGATGGAGCAAAATTGATAGTACATGAATTGTTGCCTACACTGATTGTCCAGGCGTACAGGCGTAGGTCTATAACATTTATATTTTTTTCATCATCATCATCATCAGCCTATTGCAGTCCACTGCTGGACATAGGCCTCTCCAGTTGTTCGCCACTTAGGGCAAACATCTGGAGGATATACCCATAATCGCCACGCTGGGCAGGCGGGTTGGCGATCGCAGGGCGTAGCTTCTCGCACCGATGACGCTGCTGCTGCCCGTCATCGGTCGGTGGTATTTAGCTAAGCCTTTAATTAATTGTGATGGTTATACCGCCACTGGTCGGTTGCCAGCGCCTCGTTTGTTATTCGGCAGGATGCACCACGGGCAGGTGAGGTTGGCTTGGAGCGAAAAGATGATAGGCCGCTCCCTTACGTCTGCCCCCTATTTCATAAAAAAAAACGTGCCTTTGTTGCAGACGAGGCTGGCCTCGAGTTCGCGCCGGTAAACCTCCACCTCCAGCGCATGTGGGTCCACAATGATACCCTTAACAGGACGGGCTTCCACGACGTGGTGACAGCGGGCGCGTTCGCTGCGCACACGCACAACGCCGAGAGGACCGGCGGTCTGATCAGGTCAGCATCATCATCATCATCATCAATAGTCTATTGTAGGACATAGGCCTCTCCAGTAGTTCGCCACTTAGGGCAAACATTTGGGTACATACCCATAATCGCCACCCCGGGCAGACCGGTTGGCAATCGCAGGGCGTAGCTTCTCGCTCCGGTGACGCTGCTGCCCGTCACTTGTGATGGTTATACCGCCACCAGTCGGTTGCCAGCGCCTCGTTTGTTATACGGCAGGATGCATCGCGGGCAGGTGAGGTTGGCTTGGAGCGAAAAGATGATAGGCCGCTCCCTTACATCAGGTCAGCAATACACCCTTAACAGGACAACGCTGAGAGGACCGGCGGTCTGATCAGGTCGGTAGTCATTAAGGGCAGCGCAGACGACAGACTATCCGTGACGCACTTTTTAGTCTGATGCAATTATATGCAGTAACGCACACGACGCGGAAAATCTGTCGCGGACATTTCACAGACTCAACGCACATCTTCGATCATTCTGTCGGCAAAGCTGTAGGGACCTAGATGCTCTTTTTGAATGTCTCAAACGCAGACTCTATCGCACAAAAAGTCTGTCGTCTGCGCAGCCCCTTAACCTTCCGTCGCAGAAGGTCCCTTTCGCAAAGGCCGATGATAAGCCGCTCCCTTACATTCCTTCCTGACTGGCTCAATGGCTCATTTGGTAGTGACTTCTGCCTTCTGAGCCAAGGGTGGTGGGTTCGATTCCCGCACAGTACAAATATTTGTGTTCATGAACATGTCTGTTTGTATTGGTGTGGTGGGTGTTAACTACTTATAATATGTATTTATTTACAAAATGAGTGGATTAATCCGTTGTCTAGTACCGATAGTAAGTACCAGTTTCAGCTTAGTTTGGGGCTAGATGGCGATGTGTGGCCCAGCGTGCCACGTCTCGGATGATTATTATTATTATTATATTACTATCATTTCAGCCCACATCTGCCCACTATCGAGTATTTTTTTTATAGTAGCTCGACATAATGGCTTCCCTACGCCTGATGGAAAGCCAAGGAGAAGCCCAAGTCGCTGTGACAACTGGCAAGTAACCTGTCAGTTGCCACTGCCATGCCGACCCATTTTTATTTTATTTTTTTTTATAGAGGGGAATGCATTAGGCACCGGCATGCCACCTCCGGGGGGAGGTGACATGGTGTGTGGGACTCACACCTCCCGAAATGGGAGGGTATACCCACTAAACCTCCCTGTGTCGCCAGTGGGCAGCAAGTTGCAGGGACACGGCCAACGCCGAAGCATACCGCCGCATCCCTGCATGCCCAGCCGCAGATGACAAGCGGCCGGCACTCCTGGTCCGGGGAGGGCAAATACCCCTACTCCCAGGGTTTGGTTTAAGGGGCACCTTGGCTGCGGTATTCTATAGGGTGGAGGTCCTTCCCCGGACGGGCAGCTCAATACGAGCGAAGATTCGCTATGCCCTACCTCTCTTAAATATAGTAGTAAAATAAAGTATAGAATAGGAACATACAAATATAATGGTTTATGGTTTCTTTTCCACCACCAGATTGGTCCAGCAGGTGAAGGACGTGAACAGCTCCAAGGTCGAGCTGAACTCCGCCACCAACAGGATACAGGCGGACTACGAGAATGTGCTCGCCATGGAGCGTATGCGGTACATGCTGCTCCGCTATTTGGACCGCACGCTGTGCTTGCTGCCGGCGCGCAGCGGCGTCGAAGTGATGCACGCGGCCGACGGTACGTCCATACATAGCCGCACACATACACACACACACACATGCACACGCAGACACGCGCACTCGCACACACGCCACACACACACGCCACACGCGCACTCGTGCACACGCCACACTCGCCAAACACGCCACACACGCACACCACACACACCCACGCCACACACACACCACACACACACACACACACACACGCACACACACGCCACACACACATTCACACACACACACACACACACATATATATACACACTCTCACACACACACACACACACACACACACACACACGCACACACACGCCACACACACATTCACACACACACACACACACACACACATATATATACACACTCACACACACACACACACACACACACACACACACACACACACACACACACACACACACACACACACACACACACACACACACACACACACACACACACACACACACATATATACACACACGCACACACACACACACACACACACACAAGCCCGCACACACACGCGACAAACACTCATTTTAAATAAAAATGTTTCGAATTCCTACCTGAGGCCGTGCTACTAATAATAATATATTGTTGTTTTTAGATATAAAGTGTACGGTGTTCGGCATATTGTCTCTATGGGATCATCGCGCCGTGGAAGAGTCTCTCTCGTACATAGGATGGCCAAAATTTAAGGACATCGAGGAGTCTGAGTCAGAGGTAAGTTTCGACCACTTTCATTTAATTTTGACACAAATGTGTCACATTCGGTTTTTCCACCAAAAGTTCTCAACTTTCATTTTGTAATTATTATATTCCACTTTTCATTTTGCCGCCAAATGTGCCACATTTAATTTTAACGACACATGTGTTAATTTTGTTGAATGTTTTGTCAAACTACATGCTTTGCACTAAATGAGCTCAACATTTTTTGTTTTGGAATTTTTGGAATCCATTAGTTTTTTTAACCAGTATCCATGATATGATCATGTAATTTTTTTTTATTTTACTTTAATTTTTTTTTAATTTTAATTGTATGAAAAGGTTGGCATTGACGAGCTATGTTTTCAAACTTCCAGATGTTGCCATCGTTAGTCCGTCTAAACGACACCCTTAACATGATGGCGTTGCTGACGACGGCCTACGACAACTTCGCCTCCTCCTCCTCGAGTTCCAAGGAAGCCTCCCCCACCGGGGAGTGCCCCACCCTCGCCTCCAGTGTGCCCAACATTTGCCCGTACAATATCAATAATTACAAGGACATGACAGCTGAAACCATGGAATTACAGGTGCGTTTTTGTTTTGATACTTTCGTATAGAAGTTTTTTTTTATAGTAGCTCGACATAGTGGCTTCCCTACGCCTGATGGAAAGCGAATGAGAAGCCCAAGTCGCTGTGACAACTGCCAAGTAACTGGTTAGTTACCTGTCAGTTGCCACTGGCATGCCGGCCCAACCCTAACACTCCACGAGCTCCGGAGATCCTACTCACCAGCAGAAACACGACCCGGAGTTCATTCGGCTGCGGTATTCTATAGGGTGGAGGTCCTTCCCCGGACGGGCAGCTCAATTCGAGCGAAGATTCACTTGGTAGTGACCTCTGCCTTCTGAGCCAAGGGTCGTGGGTTCGATTCCCGCACAGTACAAACATTTGTGTTCATGAACACGTCTGTTTGTATTGGTCTGGGTGTTTTCTATGTATAAAATGTATTTATTTACAAAAAAAAAAAGTCTCTAAGTAAGTTTATCAGTTGTCTAGTACCCATAGTACAAGCTTCGGCTTAGTTTGGGGCTAGTTGGCGCTGTGTGGCCCAGCGTGGCATGTTTTTTTTTTTTTTTTTTTTTTATAGTAGCTCGACATAATGGCTTCCCTTCGCCTGATGGAAAGCGAAAGAGAAGCCCTAGTCGCTGTGACAACTGGCAAGTAACATGTTAGTTACCTGTCAGTTGCCACCGCCATGCCGGCCCAACCCTAACCCCCCAAGCTCCGGAATGTCTTGGGTTATTCGCTATGCTCTAACCTATTCTCATTGTCCAGTTCCACTACGATTACTTCAAGAGCGTGCGTGAGGAGCGCAGCAGTCTACACCACTCGTTCCGCTCGGTGCGGTCGCGGCCTCGGCTCGACGACACTCACAGCCTGTCCTTCGAGTCGAGCAAGACGCGGCACGGCAGTCTGAGCAACGACTTCAAGTGCTCTGTGTCTCTGGAGCAAGTCTCCTACCGCTCGCTGCTGGATAATCTAGGAATGAATGATAAGAGGAAGGTGCGTAGTTGCAATCTTTATTTTTTTGTTTGTTATTAGAAGAGTTTTTGGGATGACCTCACTCCACTTGATGGTAAGCGGTCGTGAGGCCCAAACAAATATTGGTGTGATAAACATTTGTGTTTGTTTCGTGTCTGAGTGTTTATATTTGTATTTAAGTATATATGTGTGATACCTTCGTTGTTTTGATACCCATAACACAACTCATCATCATCATCAGCCTATTGCAGTCCACTGCTGGACATAAGCCTCTTCAGTTGTTCGCCGCTTAGAGCAAACATCTGGAGGATATACCCATAATCGCCACGCTGGGCAGGCGGGTTGGCGATCGCAGGGCGAAGCTTCTTGCTCCGGTGACGCTGCTGCCCGTCATCGGTCTTTAGTATTTAGCTACGCCTTCAATTGTGATGGTTTTACCGCCACCAGTCGGTTTGCCAGAGGTTTCGTTTGTTTTTTGGCACGACGCACCACGGGCAGGTGAGGATGGCTTGAAGCGAAAAGGTGATAGGTCGCACCCTTACATCCAACGTTAGGTCGTTAATGTTTTATTTCTGACTGGCTCGGTGGCTCAATTGGTTGTGCCTTCTGAACCAAGAGTCGTGGGTTCGATTCACACTCGGGACAAATAACAATGTAGCTTAATTTCTGTTCCTTTATTCATATTTTGTATGTGACTCTAATAAACGTTTTTTCTTTCTTTCTTTCAAATATTCGTGTGATAAACATTTGTGTTTGTTTCGTGTCTGGGTGTTTATATTTGTATTTAAGTATAAATGTGTGATACCTTCGTTGTTTTGATACCCATAACACAACTGCTTGCTACTTTTAAGTATGTATGTGTGATAACTTCTTTGTTCTTATACCCATAACACAAGTGCTTGCTACTTTCAGTACTTTATAATAATCTAATAATCATTTGAGTACTTCATAATATTGACTAGTACCCTTTTCCGCCACCGCGGCGCTTGTTTCGTTTTGTTTACAAATTGGCGTAAACCGTTAATGTTTTTTTTTTACAAAGCGATCTCTTGTTCTTTTTTTATCTAGACTATTACATAAGTTCTTATGCGATTTGTGGTGATGCAAATAAAATGGTACGTGCTTAGTTTTTTTTATGCGAGAGGTGGCTTAGTGCTTAGTGTTAGAAAAGCCACGCGATTGGTGTATAGGAACCCTAGCCTCAGCGTGGAATACTTATCTTCAATTTACATTATCTAATGCGTAAATTACCATACCAACCGGCCTGTCCAGCTTGGCGATTGTGGGTAACGCCTCTGGAGGCTCTTATGCAGGGGCGTAGCTACCGCCGTATCAATTGACTGACTCGGTGGCTCAATTGGTAGTGACCTCTGCCTTCTGAGCCAAGGGTCGTGGGTTCGATCCCCACACATTACAAACATTTGTGTGCATGAACATGTCTGTTTGTATTGGTCTGGGTGTTTTCTATGTATAATATGTATTTATTTACAAAAAAAAATGTATCTAAGTAAGTTTATCAGTTGTCTAGTACCCATAGTACAAGCTTCGGCTTAGTTTGGGGCTAGATGGCGCTGTGTGGTCCAGCGTGGCATGTCTTGGGTTATTTATTTTATTTATTTATTTAATTATACGGGCCCCCCAGACCCCAAACATATTTTTATATGCGGCCGCTACTCTTCTGCTCTTAGGTTAAATATAGCTGACTGGTGTTTGTGAATGAGCGCGCAGTGTCACTTCGTATTGCATGCGCATCGTGAAGAGTCTGCCTGTCTCTCTCGCGCGCGGTTTAGCTTGTAAGTGTGTAAGAGTTGCCCTAAAATAGCGAACAACTGGAGAGGTTTATCTCCAACAGTCGACTGAGATAGGCTGATGATGATGATGATGAAATTACCGTAGAAATAGTTCTACGGTTACTACTGCTTACATTTTAACATGTTCTGATCGGACCTAGTACTAAACTGGTCTTGGTGTTTATCAGACAACATCACACAGTATATTAACCATCTTAAAGTTGTTAGCTTAAGCAGTTGCGTTATGAGTTAATGAATAATAATGCCATTTTGCTATTGAATATTCAAAGCGAATCCCGCATATCTAGTTATTATTATACTGAGCGATTTTGTACAATTAAGGCAGAGCTATATAAGTTTGCTATGCGAATTTCTATTGTTGTTTATGTATGTCTCTACGCAAGCAAATATTTTTAAGCTTTTAACTGTCTTGATTCAGTAATGTATGTCCCGCATGAGGTTTGAACCCCCGATCCTTGGTTCAGAAGGCAGGAATAACTACTAATTAAGTTATAGTTAATCTCTGTTTAAAAACTGCTGTGCATTTGATGTGAGTTTCTTAATGTCGTAATTATTATAACTATCATCATCATCATCAGCCTATTGCAGTCCACTGCTGGACATAGGCCTCTCCAGTTGCTCGCCACCCAGGGCAAACATCTGGAGGACATACCCATAATCGCCACGCTGGGCAGGCGGGTTGGCGATCGCAGGGGCGTAGCTTCTCGCTCCGGTGACGCTGCTGCCCGTCATCGGTCTGTGGTATTTAGTTACGCCTTCAATTGTGATGGTTATGCCGCCACCAGTCGGTTGCCAGCGCCTCGTTTGTTATTCGGCAGGATGCACCACGTGTAGGTGAGGTTGGCTTGGAGCGAAAAGATGATGGGTCGCTCCCTTACATCCCATGACAGCCGTTCACCAAGCGTCATCTCAACCGTTGCTGCCGTTTGTTCCCAGAACTCTGCGCGCCGCGAGTCGGTGCCCCTGCCGGCCGCTAACCACGTTGATCCGGCGCAGCGCAAGCTCAACTTGAGCTACTTCGAGAACTTCACTCGTGATCTCAGGAGCGGCGCCGATTCGCTGCTCGACGCTCTAACGAAGCATTATGATGGAAAGGGGGGTGAGTGTGGATTGTTATGTACTACTTGTATTGTGATTATGTCGTGGCCAAATCGACGAATTGATCATTTCATGATGTGGCCAACTAATGGTAAACAAATCATTAAATGATAAACGTTTAGCGATTTGGTCACCCACGTTTGACCATATCGTAAAAAAAGGGACACAAGTGTGTCAGATCTGTGATAAAGAGTGTATTTTTGGTTGCCCTCCTTTCCCCCCGCTTTAAAAATGACTGTAAATTTTATAAAATCTCGTTGTTTGACCCAAATTTTTGATATGCTAAAGATAAAATAATATGTTAATATGGCAACACTATCGCTTACAGCGCCTCTACCAGTAGTCAATGAAATAATTCCACGATAAGATCGATTGAGACTGACCGTTTCATGAAATATCAGTCTAGCTGGCCCTATCGTCGAACGATTTCTTATCATTGATCTGGCCTGGGCACATTATGATTTGGCCAATAGACAGTGAACATTTCATGAAATGGGCAAATTCTATGATGTGGCCACCAGACGGTTGCCAGCGCCTTGTTTGTTATTCGGCAGGATGCACCACGGGCAGGTGAGGTTAGCTTGGAGCGAAATGATGATTGGCACCCCTTACATTCCCTTACATATCTGAGAAGAATATTAATTTATCAGTTGTTTAGTACGCAAAGTACAAGCTTCGGCTGACTTTGCACAAAGTTCGGAGTAGATGGAGTTGTGTGATCCAGCGTAGCACGTCTTGGATTATTTACATTTATACGTAGGCGGGGCGTGAAACTCTCAGTGGGCCTTCAGGGTGAGGGCGACAAGCGCAATGGGTTTGTTGTATTGTGCCTGTCGATCTAACTCACGCCTTTGGATCTCACGACCACTTCCCATCAGGTGGAGTGAGGTCATCCCGAAAGCTCTTCTTATAAAAAAATACGTGTCTAATATTATTTCATTAATTCGCAGATACAACAGAGAAGGGACTGAAAAATATATTGCTGTTTGTGAAAGAGGTAAAATCGTGCAGCAAAGTATTAGCGCATTATCTGCGTGTAGCGCACGCGGCGCTGCGGCTGCGCTACGAGGCGCCGCAGTTCGCGAGGGAGCAGGCCGCGCTGCAGACCAGGCGCGACACGTGCTTCTCCCAGGCGGTGAGTGGCCGCTGTCTGTATACCTGTATAGATCACACACGCTCACACACACACACACACACACACACACACACGCACGCACGCACGCACACACACACACACACACACACACACACACACACACACACACACACACACACACACACACACACAGAGACAGACACAGACACACACACAGAGACACACACACACACACACATACGTGTGTGCTTATGAAATAAAAATAAAATAAAATAAAATAGTTTATTATTATTTATTATTTTATTTATTTATTCTGCTACTAGGCTGAAGACGCTGAACAACTAATATCGTTTTCAGCTCACAACAGTGACCACCGGTCTCCTCTGCTGGCTGTGTACAGCGCCCGCCGACGTCATAGTCAAGCTGATTGTCAGCGAGCTCGGCCCTCTGTGCGCGTTCGAGGGACTGCTCAGCCTGTACTCGACGGAGAAGGCCATGTGGGGCGATATGGTGGTGGCGGTGGAGGACCTGCAGATGGTCGTCTTTACGCTGGTCAAGGTTGGACATAGGTGAGTGGTGAAACAGCTGACAATAGTTACTCGTTATCTATAAATGCGAAAGATTGTTTGGGGGGACGTATAGATGTATGGATGTATGGATGTATAGATGTATGGATGTATAGATGTATGAATGTATGGATGTATATATGTATGGATGTATAGATGTTTGGATGTATGGATGTATGGATGTATTGATGTATGGATGTATGGATGTATGGATGTATGGATGTAAAGATGTATAGATGTACGGATGTATAGGTGTATGGATGTATATGTATAGATGTATGGATGGTATAGATGTATGGATGTATAGATATACATATAAATGTATGGATGTATAGATGTATGGGTGGAGGTTTCCCTTTATGGATGTAAAGAAGTATGGATTTATAGATGTATAGAGGTATGGATGTATGGGTGGAGGTTTCTCTGTCATGCGAAAATGATCATCAGCCTATCGCAGTCCACTGCTGGACATTGGCCTCTCCAGTTATTCGCCACTTTTGTCAAACATCTGTAGGCTTTACCCGTAATCGCCACGCAGGACAGGCGGGTTGGCGATCGCATCGCGTAGCCTCTCATGTGATATTTAGTTACGCCTTCAATTGTGATGTTATACCGTCACCAGTGGGTTCCCAGACCCTTGTTTGTTATTGAGCAGGATGCACCACGGGCAGGTGACAGTGGCTTGGAGCGGAAAGATGATGGGTCGCTCCT